>OMKZ01012129.1:7094-22668 GCA_900302535.1 Neoniphon sammara | reverse complement strand
GGTAAGTTCAGACAGGGAGAGAAACAGAGAAACAGCAGCCGAAATGGAGGAACTAAAGAGATTTGAAGCTGTTCTTTGTGACTTTACATGATGGAGTCATGGTATGATATGAAGGCCGAGTTCAGCCTTTTCATTTTTCTTTCTTTAAATCCGAACAACAAATTTGATCTTTTCAGGCTATGCCCCATACATTCAAATACAGAGCAAGTGTCGCTTCTAAAAATGCACTCAGATTCCATTTCAAGTGTGTTTTTCCATCAGTCCCCATATTGCAAAGATTGGAAGTCACATGCTGCGCCAAGAGCGGAAAAAACTACGGCGTTTTACTCATGCAACAGTTGTACTGTATTACAAGTCGAAAGCGCAATCAAAGAAACAGCCAAAATAAACGACAGCATAACTTCGATGTTATTAGCTTGTTGCAGCAACCAGAGCTGTTGGACAGAAAACTACGAAGACAACACACATTTTAATTGCCTGCTGTCTCAATATAGCCAAAATGATTCAATACGATACAAAACAATGCAACAGCATACTGTAGGGCATACTGTATGGAAATGACTTGTTAGCAAAATAAGACAGACAAACACAAAAGGAGCTCCCATGTACTGACAACACTGTGATAAATATTGCTTTGCATGCATGCACAATACAGTGTGGTATTGTTTATTTGATGCCCTTGATCAGCAGCAGTTTTTATTCTCTGCTCATATATCAGCTCTCTCACCCACCCCGTCCTTTTCCTATTTTTTCTTTCACCATTTTTAACAGCTTCTCCGCCTCCACCTTCATCCCACACCTTCTGTCCATCCTCCTCTTCCCAATTATTTAATTTCTCTCACAAACACCCACCCGCTACCTCTTTTGTCTCCCTGCACAATTTTCAGCCTTTCAGTCTTTTCATCATCCTCTTTTCTTTCCCTCCATCCGTGCTCCTCTTCCTCTCTCTGCCCACTCCTTTCCTCTTTGCTCTCCCTTCATCTTTTTCAGCGTCTCAGTCCGTCTTCGCCCTCAGCCCCTGCCCCGCCTCCATCCTCCTTTGTCCCTCCATCCTCCCAGAGATAAGACCTGGTACATCTCCTCCCAATTCAGATGGTTTATTTAAATTCTGCTACGCCCCTGTTGGCAGGCCTTATCTAGTGTTGTGATTAACACAGTGGCAGCCGATAACTCAATGTAGCTGATTCACTGTCACGTAGAGAGAGAGATGCAGGGGAGATTGGCACTCGAAATCTCTCCCAACAAAAATCTATTCTCAGCCTGCATTTTCTCCGGCACAAATCCATGTAAACGTATTTACAGCTGAACTCCTAAAAACTAATTATAGCATGTTTTAACTTGAAAATTTGGATGCTTTCACGATTCTCTCCCTGAATTCATTCTGCTTCCAGTAAATATTATGTGAAAGTATTTGCCATTGAATACCACAAAACCACATTCACTTATTATGAATAATCCATAGTGTTCATGATGTGCATTCACTGCTGAATAGCATTCATGATTTTCATACTGCTGCATTGTTGTGCTATCAGCAGGAAAGGATAATGACATATTTCATGTTGTCTGGTATCAAATTATGCAGGAATTTGTCTGGGAAAATATTTTGAAAGCTCTGTTGTAGAATAGCTCCGACAGGAAGCCATAAGCAGTAAATCTAGCAGTCGTCATATGATTATTATTCAGCCTGCAACCTCATTCACTTTAACTCTTATGTTGGGTCCATTGTGTAATTAAAAGCATTGATTAAGTGGCCTGTAAATGATTAAATGCTGTATGCAAATTGGACACAATGCATTGCCAACGTTTCACTGCAGCTGAAATGGAGTCAGAGTAAATGGAGAGCAAATGTAAAGTGTGATTATTTGGCTCCAGTCCAGTGTCTTGTCAAGTGGACGTCAGTGCTTTAGTGCTTTTAACCAGCAGTACTGCCACAGAGAGCTTTGCAGAAAACAGACAGCCCAAGAAAGATAATAAAAACAAGATATACTAAGACTGTGTGTTGGTTTGACTGCTGGTTTATAGAGTTTAGTACTGGATACCTATTGCAGTGGAGCCATCAAAATGTTCCCCTGTCCTGAAACTGTCCAGCAGCAACAGCCACTGCAGCCTACTCTTTCTGTAACATTGAAGGTAGAGCTGCAGAGGTATAACACTGTGCTAATCTTTCAAACTGCTCTTTAGGCTGTTTTTTTTCTTCTGATGAGTAACTAGAAGCAAATTTTAATTTTCTAAACACTTCCACTTGGAGACGGAGCAGAACTGCAGCATGGATGCAGTTAAATGTTGGACTTCTAATGTGGCCACAGAATTTCACAGTCGTGCAGATTCTGTGACCAAGGACAGTTCAGGACGTTTTAGGATAACAAACGTTAACTGTCTTCCCATGCCACAAATAAGAAAGAGCAGTTTTACCCACCAGCTTAACAGACACTGGATGGTATTATGCTAACCATCAAATTGTTAAAATCTCCTTTCCCACGTTTTGATGTTTGTGAAAGGCAGATGTAACAGAGAAAACACCATTTCTGTGGTTGTGATTACTCTGAGAGGCAAAGCAAAAGGATTATGTTCCAGTAACTGGCAGTTACAAACTAAAAAACTTGGAAACAGAATAAGCCTGCTTCAACCGGCCGATTTTTATTTACATTTTATCGTGTTTACAAAGAGACATTGTGCATTTTCGTTGTGCACTGGGAAAAGATTATGCTATGAATATAACAGTGCCCAAGATGGCTTTACACATGCATGGGTACATTTTCAGGCTGGGAGTGAATAGCGCCGCTGTAATATGAAATTCATTTGGATGAAACACTTAGCCACAAAGTCATTTCCAGCAGAGAGGATCCAGGCTTATTTGCTCAGGGTCACAATATTGTAGGACGGCTCAGTCAGGATTTTTAAAACCAGGAAAAGTTAACTGAGCACTTGCTGAGTGCTTTTTTCAGCATGAGGTTTGAATGCTTTGAAAAAAGGTATCTATCAGCTGTAGCTGTTGATGAAAAGGAGAGCACCCATTTTCCCAGCCAATGAGACCGTCCATATTATGGTCCAACAAAAAAACATTCATCTGCAAAAAGTAATCTTTTCAGTCTACTAATGATGGAGTGTCTGCATGTCCTTCAATTTCTATTACTATTGCTAATTTCTAATTATTGATGCCCCTTGATTTGAGAATATACTGACATCACAATCATTTTTAAACCATTAACCATTGGGTATCATGCATAATTCAGAATATTTCTATATTAAATAATCAGACACTAGTTATTGATTATAGTTCTGTGGTATACATTTCTGTTGCTGCAAAAATATCATAGAGAGCTAGAAGAAAACATAAAACAAGATTTGGTTGCATTAGTAGAATAATTCCAATGCATGTAGCATCTGTGTCCAATGCAGTGAATGTGTGATGTTATGATGAAGCAGTAACATATTCTCTTATATATTATACATATGAAATATACATTCAGCGAGATCAAGAGATAGTAATGCTTATACATCATATTGGAGAAAGTAAAGGAATTATTTCCACAAGCTATGGTAATGTGTCTATTGGAGAGACATAAATAACAACAAAAAATTCTTTTGAGGAATATTTAATTTCAAGTTTGGAGCCACTGAGTTGCAATGATAGGTGGGAGATGAGAAACATTAACTCTAAATGTCAGTTGTTGAAGCCATGCTTGTGTGCCTCAACAAGAGGATGAAACAGCTGAGTTTTCTTTGGTCATATACAAAACAAAGGCCCTCTGCTGTCTGCTGTCTGCAGCTGCTTGCAGTGTGAGAGCAGGGACAGATAGCTGACCTTTTTGAATATGAATGCTCAGGCAGACAGCCGACTGGCCTGCCTCTCTCCGTGTGAGGCTAAACACTGTTTGACAATGTTGAAGCTCATCATTCAGTCCGTCACCATTCATATCATCCGGTAAGCTGTCACAACAAACACAATAGGGGGAGCAGCTTCCTCTGTCGTCCTCCTCCTCTGTCTCTCCACCTCGGCCTCTTTCTCTCTCCTCTCGCTCTCTCTGACTCTTCCTCTTCCCCTTCGCCTTTCTCTTTCACTGCCTTCTTATCTCTCTCTCTCTCTCTCTCTCTCTCACTCCCTGGGTCTCTCCCTCTCTCAAATTTTATGGAGTATATGGAAATGAACACCGTATCTCTCTCACGCCCGTCTTTCACCAGCATTGTGAATATGAAAGCAGTTGTTCCCCCACCGTCTTCAATTACCGACAGTTTTACTGTGAAAAGAGGATAAATACTAAGATGTATTTGTAGTTCTAAATGACTAGTTTAATGCCTCCCCTCCTCTGTCTTTCTTGCTGTTTCCCATATTCTCATGCTCTCTCTCTCCTTCTCTCTCTCTCTCTGCAGGCCAAGATCGACACGCCTCCAGTAACAGCCATTGGAGCAAAGGCAGCGCCTGCTACAGCTGCAAAAACCCCCCAACCACCACTCACAGGCATAGGTACAGTATTCTCATAAAACACACACACACACACACACACACACACACACAGAGCACTCCCGTCATGCCAGCTGCTGCTGTGTGTGGCTGTATTATGTAATCACTGTGTGCCGTCTCATCTAATCTGAGTTTAATCCACAGAGTGTCGGGACAGATAATCCCACACTGGAAAACACAGGAGGGGCTTTCGCTGCCTTGGCACTGGATCAGCCTGTCTGTGCCCACTAACTATGTAGTTAGTCAGAAGGTTAATTTGGTATTTAGTTAATTAGATAGGTAGCTAGGTAGGTAGATCAGTCGTTTAGTTAGGAAGTTAGGAAGTCAGGTAGAGGTAGGTAGTTTGGTAAAAAGACGTGTGTTCAGTCCATTAATTAGTAAGTTAGTTCACTATCCGGGTAGGTAAGCAGGCAGGTGGGCAGGTAGGTAGGTAAGTGGGTAGATGTAGTGGGTAGAGTACATATTTGGTCAGTCAGAAAGTTAGTAATGCAGGCAGGTAGGTAGATAGATACATAGTAGGTCAGTCACTTAGTAAGATAGCAAGTTAGTCAGGTAGGTTGGTAGTTTGGTAAATAGATATGTGTTCAGTCCATCAATTAGTAAGTTAGATAAGTGAGTAGATAGCTACATAGACAGACACGTATTAGGTCAGTCGCTTAGTAAATAAGTTGGATGTGTATTTAGTCTAGCAATTAGTAGGTTAGGTAGATAGGCAGGTAGGTAGTTAGTTAATTAGTTAGTTTGATACTAGGTAAGTAGCTACATTTGGGTTGGTTGGTAATCAGATACATATTAGATCAGCCACTTAGTAAGTTAGTTTGGTAGATAGGTAGATACATATGGGTAGGCAGGTACATATTTGGTCAGTCAGAAAGTTAGTAATGCATATATGTAGGTAGGTAAAGATATATGTATTTAGTTTACCAATTATTTAGGTAGGTAGGTCGTTATATAGGCAGAGAGGCAGATACATATTTGGTCAGTCACTTGGTAAGTTAGTAGGCCATGTAGGTATATAGGTAGGAGGGCAAGTTGGTAGACACACATTCAGTCAGTTAGTTTAGGTAGTCATACAGTCATTAAAATACTTAATCTGTCAGTCCATCAATCAATCAGTTAAACAGGTAGATATTTATTCAGTCTGCTACTTTGATAATCAGTCAGTCAGTTAGTTGGCGATGCAGGTAGGTAGGTGGGTCTTTGTACACAGGTGTATTAGTGTAGTTTAGTTTGGGTTGTCATTTATAAGGTGAAGTTAAGCTTGTCTTAGTAAGCCAAAAAAGATTAACTTAGTGATTACCACTTGAATGTTTGTGCTGATTCAGAACACTCCCCTCTTCACTCTCCTCCCTATTTGCTCCTCACCATTCTCATTCACTACTCCTCCTCCTCCTCCTCCTCCTCCTCATCATCATCATCTCCCTGTCTGCCTCCAGGCTCCAAGGCAGCTCCTAGACCAGGAGGTATTGGCAGTGCAGCGGCAGGTCAGCCCGGTATGGAGGGAGACAGCATGTTCTCCAAGATCCTGCCTGGAGGAGCTGCTGAGCAGGCCGGAAAACTGGGAGAAGGTACCTCAAAATAAATCACTCAGCCTTTAAAGAGTGACAGCGCATTACAACCTGTTTTTTGTAAAGGAAGTGAATACATTTGGCCATGCTATAGTGAAAGACATCAGTCAGTGTGTACATACCACATTAATTCTGAGACGTTAGTGAAATTACCATAAACAAATGACATCATCGATGAGAGGGTTGACAGTCTCTGCTAGCCTCAATGCTGCATTTTATATTTTGTACAACTGGGTTGGGTTTGGTTGCCGGATTATTTTACAGCACAAAACAGGAAGAGGGCGCTGTTTTCCCAGAGCAAACGGAGCTAAAGCTTTCAGAGTGTGTAGCAGCCGCAGATGGTAGAGGGAGTGAAAGGCTGATGGAAAACTCACCTCCAACATGCTTATCCTCTTCAATAAATTGACAGAGAAATGAGGCTACCAATCGCCCTGACAACAGTCTGATTTGTTCACATAATTATGCTAAGGAATCAGAATGACTTTGATAGTGATAGATGGTTAAAACCGCTTCATATACACCAACTTTTAACTTTATTAATATGCAAACATATGACTTAATCTTCTCGACGTTGATTACTGTAGTAACCTCTCTTTTTGTCCTCTTTCAGCTATCTCCGGATTTGGCAAGAAGTTCACCTCTTTCTTCTGAGGTGCTGAGATAAAGGTATGTAATGTTGGTCAACTTAAACCTCATGTAGGTAACTTTTTTACTTCACAGTTTTGACAAATCACTATTACACAATGAGAGTCTGAGCCAAACTAAATGCAGTGGGGAAAAGATACATTCTTCCAGGCTGCTCCTTGGGCTGTAATCTCATTTGTTAAAATCCATCGCGCCCGTCGTTCTAAACAACCAATCAGGGAGGGAAGCATCGCTGTCTCAGCGCCAATCACATCACGTGCACACGCATCGTGCACTGCTGCTGCGTACGCTCGCTTCCCTGACTTAGCTTAGCCTAACGCAGCCACAGTACATTATCTTAGCTTACTGTAGCTACAGAATGGCAGAGAAGGGAGCCGGCTCGCCAGTTCTTAATCCTCTATCACATCGACATCAGGCACACACACACGTGCACATGCCTCTGATGCTGATGTTCAGTTTAAATTTCCGACAAAATTCAACTCACTCTACAAAGTTACCTACAGCAGCTTTAACTGATTAAATAAAATAAATTTGTCTTTAGCAGGAACCTTGCATGATGCAGCAATAATGGATTTACTTTGGACTGTTACATCTGCCCTTTGGCTTTAACCCCTCCTACACTTTATTATAGCTTACTCATAATATTGGGCAACCTGGGAGTGTAATCTTATTCTAGTAGCTCTCAGTAACAGAATAAAGAAATAACTGGCAGTGATTAGTGTTTTGCATACAGGTTTGATCTTGACCCAAAGCACCTCCCCCAGGGTAGATTGAATATGTGAATATCACTGCAACTCAACTTTAGCGACTGTCATGCTTTACCTGAGGTCATGAAGCCATGGTCCATGGTTTCATGACCTCAGGTAAAGGCATGCCATGAGAAGCCATGAAACACTTTTTAAAATGTATAGTTGTACAGATGAAAATGCAAATAAAGGACCACGGCGGCAATATTGTTTCATCAATGATTCAGGCATGCAGCACTGGACGTGTTTCTTGCTTTCTGCAACAAACGGATGAAGTGTATCTCAAATCTTTGACTCGTTGGGTGTAAAAATATATCTGAGATGCAACCAGTTTGAAGTCTAGTGGGACATTAAGACAGTAGCTACAGCGTGTTGACTCTTCTTGTAGGCTTTGAGTGGGTGGCTTAAAGTGGTTTACTCAGAATAGGCAGTGTGTTGCTAAAGCTGTGTGAAGAGCAGTGGGCATGTGTGTGTGTTTTCTGTGTTTCTTATTTTTGGTTCTGTGGAGAGCTCTGCATGTGTGGGTTGAAGAGACGAAAGTTTGACTTCACAGTGACTTGACAACTTACTCCTACTACAACACAGATCTGGATGAAACAAGCTGTGTGTACACATCAGATTAGTGCGACTGTACACACACACAGTACTGTGAGGCAGAGATGTCAAGTCCAGGGTACAGAAAGGCCTTCATAGTCTATCAGACATCAGGCCGCAGCTATCTCACCGCCACTGCTGCCAGTCTTTCTTCATCCTTGTCTGTAACCCCAACTCTAACCCTGTGTTTTTAAAATGTGTTAAAAATGTTATAGATTCAGATTCAGATTCAGAAAACTATTGATCCCCGCAGGGAAATTGCTTTGAACATTTGAACATTATAGAACATTTCTATATTTCTACATTTCTCTGTTGTACAGTTGTGCACATTAACACATAAGAGAAGACTTCAGCTAGCAGTTATCAAATTAACAAACAATATTGGGAACAACAACCACAACAACTGCTGGAACTTAAGCAGCTGTCATTACCAGTGCTGCAAAAAGCTTTGCATCTCGTTCACTCCCATTCAGAGAACTGCAAGGGACAAAAAATGTATTCATTTCTGGTGGCATAGCAAGTTTGCATTTCAGCTTTGTTTAATTCTCAACCAAAATTTTGGATGAACTGGCTGTGTTTGGCACATTAAAGCACTGCTGGGCAGTGTTGACCTCCATAGGAAAATCCAATATGAAGGGGGAAATTATTCTTATTGTGTCCCGTAAACCAACTTTATTTGACTGTACATTGTCTGATTGCAGAAATTGGTTGGCAGTTATCCTCCAGACAGAAGTAGATTGCAATTAATAACAACAAAAAGCAACATTAAATATAATGTTTATGTCCTACCACATGTAATCACAGCCCATTTTTATCTATCAAATGAAGAAAATTCATTGGCTAAAAATAGGTCTGACAGACACATTTGGAATGAACTTAGCTAGCTTTATGCCTAGTTGCTTACAAGCTAGGCTAGATTCTGGTAGTTAGTTGTATTGGAGTATTAGGCTATTAACTTAACATGTGATCCTATATCCCTCCAGATTTTTGTTGTCCATTAATTTCTAATAGGACTTTCAGTAGGGAATCTGTGGTAAATGTTTGTCTGATCTGTGATGTTTGTGTCATGTGGACCTTGTTAACAACAGCAGAGCTTTAAGTCTAATCAGTCTTCTAGCTAGAGTTGTACGTGTTGTACAGTTGTAGAGGTGGTACGCCTAAGAAAGGTCATGGTGTTCAAGGGTGGATTCATAGTTTACACCTCTGAAACAAATGTTATTCCACTACTATGATTCAGGAATTTTTTTTTTATATAGTGATTATGCAAAATGAGGTGATGAATGGTTATTGTTTTATGAATGCTGTTGTTATGTTGAATGGTTATTGTACTGTTATTGTGTTGTTGCTTTACATTATAAATTATTGTATTGCCATTTGCTTGCTGTAAGTGTGTTGGAGTGTTCTCTTTCTGAAACATGAAAGAATGTTAGAACAAAGTAAATATATGATGTTGGTGGATGTAAAACTGACTGAAACCTGTGTTTGTGTCCATGCAATTGCAGGAGTGTGTAAATGTTTCATGAGGAAGTCACAAGGCCTTGTACCAGAAAAACCTATGAAGTTCCCCTGCTTTTATTTTTCTTAAAAGAGAGAGAGGAAAGAGAGAGAGACGAGCAAAGAAAAGAGAGCTGAGCATACTGGTGAGCACTGAAACTTTTACTTCTAACCTTTACCCTGCAAACAATGTCCAACTCTGCAGGTAATTTCATCGAGTACAGTGGTTTCAAGCTATGAGCCATGAAGATTTCATTCCAACTAATCAATCACTACACCAGCTGTTTTCACTAATTACACAAGCCAGAGAGAGGGGAGCTAATTGACATCACCTGCTGTAGTAGCCGAGTGCAACAGAACAAAACCTTGGAACAAAAACTTGCAGACTTCTGGTATGAAATGGCTCATGGTTTGAGACCACTGATGCAGAATAAAGTGAAACTTTTTGATCTAGTGCAAGTGAATTCTATCAAAATGAGATTTATGTGCTTCAGTGCAGTTTCACTTTAATTATCTCACACCTTTGGTTGGAGGAACCACCTAAGGACGGGCGTATCAGTCCGTCCATCTGTCTGTTCAACACTTCACTCCAAGGCAACATACAATATCTGTAACAGTCACACTAGGCACGATTTTTTTATGCAAATGTACACCCATCTAACAAGGTAGCTTTAAGTTTGCACTTTATTGATCCCTGTGGGGAAATTAGTCCTCTAAATTTTAGCCATCCTAAATACTAGGTGGGCAGTCGGCAGCTACAATGTGGCACCCAGGGACCAACTCTACTTCTACAGTTAGTTAATGGCAGGAATATTTACAGGAACATAAGTCTCTTGATGGGGGAGGAAACTGGACTAAATCTCACACTATCCAATGTTAAATGTTTTACCTTTTTCTTTGTCCCTTTGGTATAAAGTATCACAGGTCGGCTGGGTGGGTAAACATGAGTGTGCAGTGTGCAGTTACTGATGTCACATTTCATGATTTCTGGGTATTAACCAGTTAACTCTCATTGCTGCTTTTGGGGATGCTGATGTAAGCAATCCTCTAGTGCAGCTTCAAGAAAAAATATCCACTAAAATTGCATTCCTTCTTGCAGCCAACAAGGACTGGATACCCCAGGATACCTCATGTCCCAGGCCTGAGCACACGCTGGCAGAGAGAATACCCTGCTTTCTCTGGCAGGCCAGACAGTAAGTGTCAATCCTACTGAGTGACTGTACTGCAGATTCATACGTCAGGACAGGAGAAAGAAAACGATAGCAGAGATCTTTACATACAAATATTCATCATTCATTGTGATTATTTTGACTGGAGTATCAAATTAAAATTTTATTTGTAGCACATTTCAGACAGCAATGTAAAACAAAGAGCTTTACAAACAGTTAAAACAGTGCTGGCTCAAGATAACAAACATCCTAAACAGGCACAAGAATGGGAACTTTTTAAAAGTGTAAGAAGACTAAAAAGAATAAAACAGCATGGCAAAAACACTAAAGAACATCTGTTTCAACTGTTATTAGAATTTGCATTAGTAGAAGTATTATCATAAGTATTATTATTGATTATTGTTACAAAAAGAAAAGATGAATGCAAAACCCTTCACTGTTTATGTAAATCTGATTATCATCATTATTATTATTACTAGTATTGTTGTGTAGTATCACTCTGGTACCCTAGCTCATCCTAGGGTGACATATTACCAGTCTATTCTCATTAGGATACAATTATATAAAATACAGTTTTTTAAAAAGTTATATGATACCATATCATGTAACTGGATACCACATGAATTAAAAAAATCCCTAAGGGGAAATCAGCTCATTATAGCACCAAGGAGCAGAGATTTGGGTTTAGGGACTCAGGCAGCAACTCAGTAGATCAACTGACTTCAAAAATTTGTTTTAGTTTCAGACTCTATTAGTTAAGCTTTAAATCTAACACTTTATATATGAATGTGAATCTCTTGTCATTAACGTGTGGCCAACAGTAGCAGACTTGTGTGTGAGTATGTGGGATTGTATAAATGTGAAGTAGAGCGGCGCACAGAAAGCCTTGCTTGAATAAATTAAATAAAGCTGCAACACCATCTGTGAATATGAGACTGAGTGAAGCGGTATAGAGCCAGTCTGGAGTTTCTGTTTCCTCCTGAGAGTCTGTCTTTTAATGTCTCCTCCCTGTTGAACCTACACATGGAGCTGATTCCTGCTCTGAAACTCCTGTTAGTCCTCCATACTGTGTTTCATACTTGAAAAGGAGACCGAGAGCAGCATCAGGACTGACTGACCAGCTTAAAAATTTTGTGCACAATTATGACTGTATGAGGAAGAACATCTTGTGGTTGCAGTGATTCAGAAACTTGGAAATATCTGTGATACGATACTACTGGGCCTTGTTATATCCTATTGTGTCCGTGTTTGCTGCAATGGCGTGTAAGAAAAATCCAGGAGGTGCATTGTGTTTTCTGGGCGAGTTTATAAAACACACTGCTGACGAAGAAAGTCAACAGAACAGAGCAGACACACGGGAGAACAACACTGTAAAAAGTGTCAGAGGCTGATGGGATCTGTCAACAAGCGGGGGTTAAAATAGTTCAACAGCCTGATGCTTCACCACTGTAAGACATGAAGTGTAAAACAGCCGTCACTGTTTCATACATCAGTGGGCTAATTTGTCTAATCTTCTCGGGTCTTTGGACGAGGGACAAGATCAAAGCCATCATGGAAAACCCCTCTCACCCTCTCTACAACCAGCTGTGGCACAAAGCAACAACAACTATCTACTTTATATAGACACTGTGTCCCCACACACACCTGGAGGAGATCTGCATCACACTGAGTGACCTCTCCTAGTTGAATAGTTTTTTATCCTTATAGTTTTTAATTGAATAATTTTACATTTAATTATGTTTTGACTGAAGCGTTCTACTTTATTACATTTTAAATTCCATTGATACAGAGTTCTTTGGTTAAACTGAATTTTTGAAGGCTAAAACCAATATTTTCACCCTGAAGTCAGCAGTTTTTCCCCCCCAGTATCTTTAAATTTGATCATTTTCATGCCAGTTCAGCATTTCATCCTGAATTTTACTCTGAGCAGGGTGGGAAAGCCTCTGAAACAGCATTTAGACCATCTGATACTAAAACTCTCCACTGCACTGATTCAGTGGCAGGGAAACTTTGGCCAGTGTCTGATATTTAATAAAAGGCCAGTGTCAAAATTTTGGTAAACTATTACATTGTTCTAATCCTAAAAAAATACTTATTTTGAACTCTGTCTTCTCATATTTAGCATTGCAAGAAATTGTCAGATGAGTTTGTTTACATTTGTTGCTTGTAGCTATATGGAATTTCTTTCACCACAATATCTTATAAAAACACCAGTAGTCATCCCTACAGTATTGTCACAATATTGAGGTATCCAGTCAGATATTGTGATATTTGATTTTGTCTAGATCAGCCAGCTCTACATTTACTTGAGTAGGATATTTTAGTGCTTCCTCCACCCCTGCTCTTTTGTCCTTCTTGAGAATTTGCCATTTCGTCATGTGGAGATAACTGAGAGACCAAAGAAACAGAAACAGCCTTTGTTTTGTTCGATCCTCCAGCGCAGCCTGAAGCCAGTTTTGTTGCCACCTCTGTGCTCTTGCACCCGGAGAACTGTAGCCTGCTCCTGCAAATCTGTGGCATTTGGGTTGTGTGAGTCAAGATCCTGCTGTCAGCTCTGCCAGTCAGAAGTAATGAGTCAACACAAGTCAATCTGGCTCAGCTGGCTCGGACCAAGACGGCCACGGCAGTGAAATATGGACTATTATGTCTGATTTTAAAATAGTATATCACTGACACAAAACCCTAAATAGGATCAAATCTCTGTGCTCTAGTCTAGCTGAATTACAAAAAATACAGCCAAGATAATGAAGTCACTAATTTACATTCATTTTTTTATTAATGTGTTGTGTGTGATTGCAGTTATTCCCCACTCTGTTGAAGCTCTAAAAACAAATTCGCCCCTCAGGTGTCAGAATCAGGCCTCCAGTCCATTTTATCTATTAATTCTCAGTTTAAGAGACCGGGAGAAAGGCAGCGCAGACAGATGAGTGAGCTCACATCAGTGTCTGTCTGTGTTTTATCCCCAGTTTTCACCAGACAGTGAGCCTGACAAATTGAGGTGTTTCTCCGGCCGCCTGCTTTGTTTCCTTTGTACCAGCTGTGAAACCATTTTAGATCGGTGGTATTTAAAATTTGAAATGCTCAAGGGAATACATTTATTTATTTATTTTAGGGTTAATTTATTTACACTTTGATAGAAATATCGCAGAAGAGACAAAAGAGAGAAATACTGTACGTCTGATTGGCCACAAGACAAGAAAACAAAGGGAGCACCAAAATATAAACCAGTTAGAAGAACAATGAAGAGTGAAAATGAAAAGAGTGTTATGTGATTACATAAAACACAAAGTACAAAAAAACATGGGGCAGACAATTAAATACAAACCCCAACACCTCAGACAGCAGTGTGTTCCTGGTGTTACAGGCATTTCAGTTTCCATAGAAACCCCTAAAAACCTTTCTGACCAGTTTCCAATTTCAACATGTTGACCTGCGTCACACCGTCTCCACCATCTGCAGGATTTGCTTTTCACAGGAAGTAGTTTCAACTTCAAATTTTGCTTTTTTGATTTCTGGATTTCTAGTGTTGCATGGAGAGGCAAAACCTTTTATCTCAAAAAATACTTTTTCAAAATTTAAAGGTGACATTTTGGTGTACAAATATAAAAAAATATGATACTTTGGTATGATTACAGTAAACCAATGACACCATGGCAGAGATATTTGGCAGCATATCTCACACCTATGATTTCATATAAACACTGTTATTTCCTGACTCCCAGAGGATGTTGCTTCTTTGTTGAAAGGTTTGGCTTCACTGAGGAGGACAAAAACATTGAAAAAGATTTTTCCATCAGTTGCTACCATCTGCTGTTGGCAGAAACTCCTGATTGAAGTGCCCTTTCTTTTTGTGCCGTAAAGGCAATCTCATTTTGTGTTGTAAAGCAATACAGCAGATTTCCCACTAAATCTGACCTGTATTTCCCCCTGAAACAGGTTTTTGGGTGGGACTTAACATGAAGAGGCATCTTTCAAAAGTGTAAACCGATGGATGGTCAGTTAGGCAGGGAAAGGCAGTTTTATTTGATGGGAGGGGCGTGATTCTTAAAAAATGGCTGAAATTTTTGTTCATTCTTACGTGCTGAGTATGAAGTCACCATTAAAGATTTACTTAAAGATTTTCCAGGATGTTGAAGTATACAAATTACAAAAAAGTCAACATTTTGTAAATTCTTCAGCATTTATTCTTAAATTGCTGAAAGTTCTGGCATGTAGAATTATCTTAAAGTTAAATCAAGTTAAAAAAAAAAAAAAGCTGTATTGTTACACTGTACTGGAGGTTTGTGCCTGTAAAAAAAAACAAAAACAAACAATAACGAGGCAGTGATTTTAAGAAAATCACTCACGTAAGTTATTTCGCACTTCACTTGAAAAACTGCCACATCTCCAGCTGAGGACCATGTGTTTTGCTTGGGGTTTTAAAGTATGTGGTGGGCCGTGGGGGCTGAGCAGACGTTGACTTTGCTGTTGTATTTTCCAGCTCGCACAGTGTTGCGTATGTGCCATGAAAGAGAATGTATCGAGCAGCGCAGGCCAGCCGTCTGTCTGTCGGCGTTTCTCTGCACTGTGCAGCCATGCGCTGACTAACCGCCTCATGTGACTGCAGCCAGCTCCCTCTCTGTCCTCCCACACTGTATTCCTCCTGTCAAACATCTCTGTTTCCTCCCCTCCGCCTCCCTCTTTTTCCCTTACTCTCTCTCTCCGTTCTACCTCTCTTTCATTCTTCTTGTTTCAAGCATCTCTTTTTCTCACTCTGCATCTCTTGTTCTCAATGTTTTCTGTCAATCAAGCTAATTTTTCTGTTGATTTTTTTCGGTTTCTCTCCTCATCCATTCTCTCTCTCTCTCTCTCTCTTGCTCCCTATCTCTCCATGCTTTTTCACTACCTTGTTTTCAT
>OMKZ01012115.1:2151-23829 GCA_900302535.1 Neoniphon sammara | reverse complement strand
GGAACCGCATTGTTCGTAAGTACTGTAGCGCTTCTTAAGAACTATGCTCATTACCCTACTACAGTGGGTTTGGACTCGGGTTAGATCGATACATCACCCTGCCATAAAGAGCCACCAAACCGAAAAATTTAATTAGTATGGGTTTCAGTGGAGAGTTTTAGTATCTCGTGGTCTAAATTCTGTTTCAGAGGTTTTTCCATCTAGCCAAGAATAGCATTCTGGAAGAAGAGTTAATACAGTTTTTAATTTATTTTATTTTATTTTTTTACATGAAAATGGCAAAATTGAAGCATCTAACATGAAAAAGTCTGAGGCACTCTGATACATTAAAGTCCTTTATTCAGTTCCTCTGATGTTATAAAAGACTTTTACTGTATCAGAGTGCCTTAAACTTTGAGATTGCCATCTAATAAGGGATTTTCTTAATTTAGTAAGCCTGATGATCTTTGCCTTGTTTTTCAAACCTGTGTTTGAATGGGTGGAATGATTTTCCCACCCCAATCACAGCAACAGAGTCACGCTCCGTCTTTCGTCATAAGCTGAAAATCTTTTCAAGAAGTACCTGATGTCACCATCTCCCCGGTGAATACCTTCCCTTCTCTACTCTCTTTAATTTCTCTCCAAAACATCCCTTCTGTCTCTCACCTTAGCTCTTATTTGATTTTCTTTTTTTCCCACCACATCACTCCTACATGGTAATGTAGGTCACTGGTTTTTTTTTGTTATGGCAATACAAAATTTCCACTCATTTCTATTGTGTGCTTGTAATTGTGGTGATCTGGGAAGTGAAGCTCATTCTATTTTTACACTCACTGAATGTCTCAGTGGATAACAGTGTCAACCAAATGCCTAATATGTAAACCTAAGTGATGATCCAGCCCCATGAGGCAGAATTTGAGTTTCATGATTCATTGGACTGGCAGAGGTTTTGTTTGAAGAGGCACAGAGAGGCAGTTCAAAAGCATCAAACACAATTGGAGTGTTTTGTGGGCTGAATGCCAATAACCTGTGTTTACATGTCTGTCACAACTCCATGCAACTCAGCCCTGTGCATCAGAAAATCTGGATATGCTGTTCTGTAAATAATGATGGAGAAATCTGTTACTCAGGACTTCTGGAAAATCTCAGCAAATATCTATATTTATATTGTTTTCTTGCGTGTATGTAAGTGTGTGTGCATGCATTCTTGTAACTGTATAGGTTAGAGGGTAAAATGTGCTTTTAAAAGTTGCATAATAGTCCTTGCAGGCAAATAGCATATGTTCTTGCCTTTTTTTTCTTGTGCCAGACACTGAAGCAGAAATAGCTCCATACTAAAAGGACAGCAGAACTATAGAAGTCAATGAAATCTTTTTTTTTTTTTTTTAACACATTTTCATTTTTCCCTGTCTTTACAGATAGAGGAGTGTGCAGTTTATGCCTTATGTTATCAGTAAGGGTAAAGAATGAATGCTTTAAGACAAACACCCACACTGTCACTCACTCATACACAGACTGGTGCGATGTGGCATCAACCAATCTGCACTGGTTTCAAGGATTAGAAGATTTCCCAGATGCCATCTGTCTTATGCTGCATGCAACACACCATCCAGTGTGTGTGTGTGTGTGTTGTGTGTGTGTGTGTGTGTGTGTGTGTGTGAGAGAGAGAGAGAGAGAGAGAGAGACTGCGTGTCATTGAGAAAAATCCATGCACAGATGGTTCTGTTGGTCGTCAATAAAGCAGTGGTGTCCAATCATGTACCACTGAGGGCTGAGAGTATGAAGATTTTAATTTCAACCCAGCACTACAGCAGCTGATTTCACCAATCAGTTAACCTTTCACTGGCTGAAGGTGTGTTAATCAGCTGTTGTAGTGTTTGGTTGGGACAAAAATCAACATGCATTTGACCCTTGATGCCACATGAATTGACACCACAGCAGAGGTAGACCTCATAAGACCATGTGCTGGTAAATGTTATGGTTCTCTACCTCCCTCTATAGGCAGAGACACAAACCAGCTGCGGTTTTGTGGCCACTTAGAGTTGGCTTTGTGCTGATTGGCATAATCCTCTTTCCACAGGAAGCAAGTCAGATGGCCAGAGGAGTCCAAATGATACCGTGTTCCTCCGCATGGACGAGATTCCCTACATCCGAGAGGACCGACCAGAAAGCTTTGGAGGTGAGGAGAAAACCATGCAGACGAGACTGACTGGAGAAACGTGGCTCATGAATCCAATTTTTAATGGGTAGTTTCACTAAAACAGACATTCAGTGTGTTGTTTTACAAAATTACACAATTTCCTAAAAGCTTCCAAGATTTTTATCCACTGTTGCATTAGATTTGAGTTATGAGCATTCAAAATTGAAGAAAATCTAATCTTATGACTATCAAATTGCATTATATAAGATTTTTGAAAGAAAAGTCTATGGATAGTCACTTGCCCAAACCAATATTAAATGCTAAGAATTCTAAAAATTAGATTGTAGATGTTTACTGTTGGTATGCCACCGTTTAATACATGACTGAACCTTCCTCAAAAATTACTCAATTAACTAGAATTTGTGACACAAAAGTCATTAAAAGTCTAAAAAAGTGTCTGCTTTCTAGGCTTAATTTTAGTGGAGCACCTTTTCAGTATTCTGCTGGAACATCTACTGTCAAAGCACACAAGTCAGTCTGAGAAGAGAAGCATGAGTCAGCCATAGTCAGGCAATGTTAAAGTTGCCCTCAGGAGAATTCAGCTCGCTGTACCTCGGCACATCATTACAGGTCTGGGGGGCAATTTCTCTCTGTCATCTCTGCTCCTCTTTATGACTCACATGTTTCCCCCCTGCTCCCCCGTCTATCCTTTTGTCACACCATCCCTCACATCTTTTGAACCTTTCTTTTTCAGATGTGCCCACAGAATCTCAGCCGTCCACCTCTCCCTTCATCAGTTCTCTGTCTCTATCCAGCTCCGAGGAGACCATTGGAAAGAAGCTGTTGCGTAAATTGAGTGAGTGAGCTGTTTGTCATGGATCGATGCGACAGCACGCCCACACACTTCAGATGTGCCCAAACTTTTCTGGCAGGCATAGCAACACTGCCGGGTGTATCTTAGCAACAGGTGATGTGAGTCCCACGCTGCAATCTACTCATTCCTCCGCAGCAGATTTTACAGATGTCAGTGTCTGTACTGCAGCCTCAGATATGACTCATTTATTTTTTATGTATTTATATGAGTCAGTAGCTGCGCTGCTCTGTACAGCTGGAAGGAGGCCTTGCGTTTCAAGTATTATAGAGGACAAATGCGATTCACATTTTAAAAAACCTCCTCAGTAACTTACAGAGTTTTGTTTGAGCTCACACTACAGGGAAATGTAAGGATGAGAAAGTAAGAGGATAGATATAAGTCAGTTAGAAAATGAACCCATACAGTTCAATTTCAGTATTATTTCAAGGCAGGCATGCTAACCACTTACTACTGTTGCCCTTAAAAGTGTTTTTTTGTGATATTCTATGGATCCCCAAAGAGCAAATGATAATAGATGCACATACAACTCCAAATTACTGGAAATGGTTTCGGGTATGCGGTTGTGGTAAGAAACAGTGTAATGAAATACCAGCGCTCACAAATAGCTTATTGTGTCTTCAGTTTGTTGTGTGGGCATTGATGAATGCATTTCAGCTATGAGCCATCATCAGTGTAAAAAAAAATCCTTTATTACACTGATGATGGCTCATAGCTAAAACTTGTTCATCAATGCCTGCACAATAAACTGATGATACACAAAGCTATTCGTGAGTGCCGGTATTTCATTCCATTGTTCCCCAAAGAGCCAATCAAGGTTTGAAGAAAGGTACAGACACAGTACCTCTGTTGTTTGCAGAGATTCAGGGTCCTGTGGGCATTTGGGGTTATGGGGAATCAAACATTTCATGCATCATTCTCAAACACCATTTCAGATATTATTTACCAAACAGATTATACATTTTAACACAACAGGGAAACTGTACAAACAACAACAAACAACACGGAAATTGTATTTTATTTTATCTTATTTTATTTTATTTTATTTTATTTTATTTTATTTTATTTTATTTTTGTTGAGAGAACATAGAAAATTTGGAAATAACATTGAAATAGGGCTTTGGGAACATTGGATGGACTCCAATCAAACCTTCACCATCCTACTTGCAAGACAGCCCATCCAACAACTACCCCCACCTTCAACCATAACTCATTTGTATTTATGCATATTTTCTTTTATTTTCAGGTAACAAAAGGAGGAAAAGATCTCGGGATGGAAACCCAAGTTTGGAGGAGGGCTTAGAGCAGCCGCCAGTGAAGAGCTAGCATAGTGCCACAGAGGAAGAGGGAGGAAGCACACACTCTCTTCCTCTTTATCATTCACCGGGTATCCTCATTAACCAGCTAGCCCTTGACGCGCCCACAAAGACTCCCTTGATGCTCCCACAAAGCTCTCACAGGAGACTGAGCCAATCCTATCTGCTGTAGCTGCCAGTGATACTCAGGTCCCCATAACAACCCTTGTCCCACCTCTGCTAGCCTTCATGCCCTTATGACAGGTAAGATCAGACAGATCTAAAAACACGCTAATGGCCAAGGGATAAACAACATGGTAATGGATTAATCTAGCCTTACACTGGACTCAAGAGCTGATGAAGTCTGTGTATCTAAGCAGACTTTCATTGTGTGTTTACACTAACTGAAAACTTCAGATCTGCAAATGGCAAGGGAACTGTTGGGGCTCAGGAAGGGCTGTAGTGGACGGGGCAGTCCATGTTCATGTTATTGTTTTCTGGTAGCTCTTTCCCTAACCTTAATACTGAAATTATTTCCTTTAAGGAGGGAGCATAATGTCTTACTGAAGCATTAGCATGACCTGTGATTTAACAATAGTTTTCATGTGAACTAGCTGTCATCACGTCGTCTCAACGCTACAAGTATTCAAAGCATGAAGGAACCCAAGAAGATCCTTAGACACTATCTAAGCCAACTTTGATCCTTTACCTGGTCAAGCAGTGAATACAGCGGTATCTGCTATCAGAAGGCAGTTCCCACATACTAAAAATGTTGTTTGCACAGGGAACTGTCCTAATGTTGCCATAAGGATGCCACCTACTGCCAAGATGACACAATATACTAGCCATGAGCCAAGAGGAAATTACCACTGGAACAGAGCACAATTTTTACAGTAAAGAGAACACAATAATAAAAAAGCCATTAATTATTTGCCACTTGAATATTCACCTAATGTATACACTCACCTCTCATTTAAAAGGGGTATGCACAATATTTAAAGTACCTGTGCAAATAATGACACAATTTGTTACCTGATTTTTATAAAAGGGTAAGAATTACCAACTGTGACTGGTAATTTGAAGATAGCAATATTAGTCATTTAAATGGGTTGATTTTTACTTCATCAGTTGACCTAAACTTTGTCCCTTCACCACACAAACATGCACACACAGAGACATGAATGCACACAAACAAAAGCTCAAAGCCTACTTTTCCTACACATTATCTGTCTTGTGTTCATCTAATGTCATTAAATGAGCCATTGTCTGCATATTTAGCTATATAGACATACATTCAGTGACATGAGACAATTAAATCTACACCTTCAAATGTCCATCTTTACTATGGACCACATGGTGTTACCATCTTCATTAAAAGATAAGCAGCCAGTTGCCCATATAGTTTGTTTCTCATGTTCAGTAGATAATGTAGGTGATAAACTGGCAGGTAACTTCAGTAGCATCATTACATTTAACTGTCATAGCCATTCTATCTATCAGTGCAGTTCACCTCCCACAGGAATGATGTCACTAAAGCTACATACACCACAACCAATAAGCTCGGGGTTTCGGGGTTCAGGACTAGGGGTATGAGTGGAAATATTAGGGATTCAGGGACTTGAAGAAGAGTGGTGACTTGCATGTTTGTTTATGCTGCTTTTGCTGTAGAATTATTCCCTGTAGAAATCCCTGTGTTTTTCAATAGTTCTGCATGTTTAGGCAGAGGGATACATAAAAAGGATGATACCAATCTGCAATTAAGTACCCCATACACACACATACACCCACCTAATAGAGATAAGGGCGTGACTGAGTAAAGGGAAATCTTACCCTAGATCTGTCCATGAAGGCAACTTCTGCCTGGCACCAGGGTCTCTGATATAAGCTGAGAGAGCATGAATCAGCTTTGGCAGGTTTGGTCCGGGATGTAAATACTGATGCTGCATTCCAGACAACTTGGAAAGTCAGAATATCAAAGTCAACAAGTCATAATTACGAACTCTGAGTGCTCCAGTCTTTTCAAGGTCAGAAGTCAAAATTTCACAGTTGTATCACACTGTTGCCATGGTAACGTCTGCTTCAGCATCTGGGCAGGCAGGATGAGCAGAAGAAATGGACCAAATGAAATTATTAGCTATACAAGATAAAAATCTTAGCATTTAATGTAAACTAGCTACTGTTAGTTATAATGTAAAAACAACCATAACTAGTTGTGTTGAAAACCATACTTAAACACTCTATTTTAAAGATTATAACTTCCAACAGTAATCATTTAACATTTACAGCGTAAGTCCCCATGCTGGTGTGACATCCAATTGCTGCCTCTCAGGAAAGGTTGAGAAGTCCTGCCTGAGTTTCCTACTTTGAATTCTGCCTGAAATGGCCATTCCATGCATTTTTCCTCATTGGAGGTCAGAAATTGATTTTTTGAGTTGGCTGGAATGCAGCATTACTCCATGACCCACCCAAGATAAAAAGAAAAAAGAAAAAAAAGGAGCCATGTGTCAGCTGCTATGGTTGACAAAAAGCAACAGGTATTCTACAGTGTAGGATAACACAGACTTAAGAGTTGCAATGTGATCAAGAGAACAGTTGTCATAAATGTTGAATGTTATTATATAGGTATGACATTGCATGATTGTACTGTGTATTAAAGAGTGGAGTGAGGGAGACATGGAATGCTGCTCGCTGAAGGAGATTTTTAAGCCATTATTCTAGCAGTGATGATCTATTACTTGCAATAATGAAATACTGATTTGTTAGATCCTCTTAAATTTTGACTGGCAGCTTTAGCCGCTGCAAAGCTCAGGTTAGAGTAAGCTGATCTGCGTCATGCAATACTGGCAGATTTCCCTGCTCATCAGAATGGAGACAGAAAGAGAAATGAAAGAGGGAGGTGAAGTGACGCACACTGACGTCAAGCCACGTCCTCCCTTTAAACACATATATGTAGTACACACACACACACAAACACACAAGGGGTGTTCGGGGACACTCAGTGATACAATTCATTCTGCTTGGTGAGGCTGTGGCAGTACAAAGGATACTGCACTGTAAGCTATTCACATTGACCCCTCTATGTACACACACAGAATACGCAACAGGAAATCTTTTGATCTGACAACCGACTCTGGGAGAGGGAATTTCGTATGAATTAGAAACTCAGCTGAATGCTTTCAGAGATGTTGAGTGTTTTGTGGCTGGTTTACATTGCTTTATATTTGTAGGGATAATATATGATCTGGATAAGTAGCCAAAATTACATTTTGTAAAGTAAAATTCACATAATTACATAACTTATATCAAGAGAATGACCCTATGTTCTAGATAAGGGATAATATGAACTCCTAAATAAATTTATTGAAGAACATTCTTGTCTACTTTGATTTTTTTTCCAATCATGTACCTATGGCATTACATATGTTAGTGTATTACATTATTTATTATGCTCACATTCTTGTGGTCCTGCATTTCAAATTGCATTTTCAGTGCCTTAATGGATGTTGCACTGCTACAGGTAGTCACCAAAACAATATCAGTAATGACCTTAAAATAATCACTCCTTAAAATAATACAATTTCTAGGTATTTATTGTTGAGCAGTTCATTCATTACATAAGATTGTTGTGTGTGAGGACATTTCACATTTTAATTCTCAGCTTGTTACACAGTGTAACTGGTTTATTGGTGCATTGTGCACACTGATAAAACAATAAACTGGTTGATCATTAATGTGTTTTCTGCCCCTGAGATGAGCAGTGTTCATAATAGTGCAATAGTGCTACTAACAGACAGCTGCTATGCAAACTGAACATTCACTTGGCAGGTGACTGACAGAAATGTTGCGACAACAGAAGCCTGAGGACATTCAGTAGGCAGTGACAGCAGAAAACACTCTGTACGCCCAAGTGAGATTACTCAAGAGTCATGACTTCTGCTGGCAGTGTTTTCTACCATTCGTGCTTGCTGATCTCAACCTGAAACACACAGCCTGCAAATTCCAAAGAGCAACATCTCAAAGACAAACTCCACAAATATAAATTAAAAGTGAGGTATTCAGTGTGACCACTTTCAAGTCCTCAAAACATTATAAATTACATGATTCAAGTTCAAGAATATCTTCACTTTATAGCTGTAATACTGCTCCTTCGTTCATGTTGGTCTTTTCAAGTCAGAGGTGGTAAGCGGTTATCTTTCTCAAGAGGAATGATTAATCTAAATCTCATAAAGTACAGTCAACTTTAATTGGTAATTCTGTTTTTAAAGTGTTCTCAAAACAGTTTATTAAACTGATTATGTGGTTACTTTACTAAGCTAAATAAAACTTGAAATGAGCTTTTAACATTGGGAATGAATGAATCATAATAATAGTCACAGGATAATACACATTTTCAGACAGTGGAAGATCACTAAGCCAGCACTGCTGGAGGTAATCTCAATACAGTCGCAGATGCTTGCACTAACTCAGTGTGAAAAACCATGCTGAGCCTCACTTGGCCTGGTAATGACACACAACAGAGGATTTAAACAAAGTGCACTACAGGAACTAAATCAGTTATGTCACACTCCACTGCAAGTGGGAGACACACAGGGAGAAAACATATAGAGACAAATTATAAACACAATCACTTAAAACCGGTTTGCTGCTGTGTGTGTTACGTCGCAGGATAAAACAGAATGGATTTCTACTGTATGCAGGAATGCCACTGAGCCACATAGTGTGTTGTGCGGTAAGTCTGGGGAGGGGGGGATTTGTTTGATCCAAGGATTCTGCTGGATACACACCCCGACCCTGGGCAGGTCAGGAAGTAGTGCTGAAGAATCATGGGTAGTGCAGTCCTCTAGTGGACCTTGGTGACGGCCTCGTGGATGGACTCAGCCACGTAATCGATGTTCTTGGTGGTCAAACCGCACATGTTGATGCGACCACTGGCCATTAAGTAGATGTGTTTCTCCTTCACCATATATTCCACTTGCTTGGCTGCAGGAGACACAGCAAGAGCCAGAAAATCCGATTTAATAAATTATTAATGTGATGCCTTACAGATGCCCATGAGTACATTCTGCTTTGAGCTCAGCGTCTTGCTTAAGGACACTTCAACAGAGCGGATGCTTGCCAGCTCAGGGACTTGAAAGCTAGGTCCTTTGGTTTGAGGATGGTCTCCCTACTCACTCTGTCACCCTGTTCTACTACTGATGAGATTGCCTGGTCTTTTCCAGTGAAAGCAAAAGTTGATTTGTTCTGACAGGGTGGATTTTTGATTGACAGGAAGGCCAGAGCTCCTGTTCCAGCAACAGCCAGGGTGTCCATATAATATGTCCATAGTACACACATTTATGAGTGTGTCTCAGACCAAAACACGTTGCATTATATGGTGGCTAAATGCTCTAAATTTCTCAAATACCTAAAGTCTGTAGCAGCAGAGCACATATGTTATCTCTCTGGGATGTGCAGTAAGTTGGTACAATCTTGACTAGTTCTGTCATCTCTCTATTAAACATTTGGCATCAACACGTCTCCAGAGATGTTTGTGTTTTCTCTGAAGAGTGTTTACTTTAGATATCAAACATAGTAGCTCTCCTGTGAGTTTTGAACAACGCTTTGAGACTTCCAAGGGGAACTGCAATGTTTACAGGGACTAGATCAAAAGACTGTTTCCCAGGCACACAGTGGAATTCATTAATGCTGGTTATGCTAAATCGATCAGTTTAAGGTTTGTACTCACGGTTGAGGCCGGTGAAACTGAACATGCCGATCTGCTGTGTGATGTGGTCCCAGGTCCCTGGTGTCCCCAGAGACTGGAGCTTAGCCTTCAGCTGAGCCCTCATCAGCAGGACTCTGTCAGCCATGGTCTTCACATTGTCCTTCCTGTGGCAGGAAGAGACGGAGGGAAAAATACCTTGAGTATATCATCAGTATTGTATCAGTGAAGTAAGCTAAGAACAAAAGTCATTCTCCATCAGAACTGGCACATGAAAAACACAGCATTTCCGTGTGCTGACCATTCAGAGAAGAGCTCTGGTGTGTTGAGTGTGACGGCCACCACGCGAGCTCCCTGAGACGGCGGGTTGGACCAGGTGGTCCTGACTATCTTCTCCATCTGGGACAGAATCCGCTTCAGGTTGTCTCCATCACGAGCCACAATAGTGAGGTTGCCTACACGCTCATCTGATGGGACAAGCACGTCACATGTAAAACAATTTTTTGACTAATCTAACATTTACAAAGCCATGTGATCAAAAGGTAAAAAGTTGTAGATCAGAGCTTTTTAGAAGTATGTTTTCCTGTTTTCCACAGTATACCCTGCTGATACACTTTTTACCCCATTTAACAGCTTTGATTTTTTGAATATATTATTTTTTTCACTGAAAATGTCTACATGACAGCATGTGAGAGAGTAAACATGATTTGAATATATTTGTCAGGTTTGCAAACATGTAGGCTAAGTATTGTAAAGCAGATGTGAATTGTTTTGATATTTTATGGTGCCTCATTTTGTTTTTCAAGTTTTTCTTTGTTCTCACTGAGGATCTAAGGTTGGGGGTTGTCGTTCATTTACTGTGTAAAAAACTGGTGTGTGAAGCTGTGATTAAGTGCTCAAAAAAAAAAAAATTTTTTTACTCCACCCTGTTTGTTACTCTCTTGTCAGTGCCTGAGATATGAGTCAGTGCACCTTGGGATCACTTACTGTAGAGCCCAAAGTTCTTGGAGAACGACTGGGCACAGAACATCTCAAAGCCCATGGAGACAAAGTAGCGGACAGCCCAGGCATCCTTATCCAGGCTGCCTGAGGCAAATCCCTGGTAGGCCGAGTCAAAGAACACAAACAGCCTTCTCCTCTGGAAAAGAATAAGACGAAGGGTCAAACCACCATCACACCATAATAAACAGAAAGCATAATTATGAAGCTTCTGTTGGTGGTGTTAGTTTGGAGTATAGAGAATGCATTTGTATCTGCACATTCATGTTTGTGAATATACATGTGTACCTTACCATCATAACTTCAGCAATCTTCTTCCATTGCTCCTGAGTGGGGTCTGTGCCAGTTGGATTGTGGGCACAAGCATGCAGGACAAAAATAGAGTGCTCTGGACAAATCTGGGTAAAACAGAGAGAAACAGAGAAGAAAGAGATGAATTCCCAGTAGAAAAGAAACAACTTTCTAGTTACCAAAATTCACAAAATGCTAGATTCTCTGTCAGGAATGCTCCACTTACCTCCAGGTCACCAAGGAAACCATCCAAATCCAGACCCCTCTTCTCTGCATCCCAGTACTTGTATGGACGGACATCCTCAAAGCCCGCGTTGGCAAACACAGAATTGTGATTTTCTGAAACAAACAGTTGGAAAAATCTAATGAATATGTGCTTATTTTACAGTTTAAATTTTCTCAGGATACAATAGTGAAAAAGGCTGCATGAAGGCTTGTCACATCCCATTTATCAGGGGCCTTAAATTAGTACATTTGCACCAATTTCCTAGCTCAACAGGTCAAGATTAGTTTTAAGGACCCCACTGTACCAGAGCAATCAACACAACACTTCTGCTGACCTGCTCTAAGCAGCAAGGATTCAGTGTCCAAAGTCTATAATGAGGCAGATAATTTCTAAAAGGCAGTTTTACCACCACTCTATGGTACTCCAGAGTTTGTGTATGTGTGTGTTAGTTTGTGTGTACCCCAGGTGGGTGCTGACACATAGACAGGTGTCTTGGTGTTGTTGTTTCCATTGTAAAAACGCCTAAGGAACTCTGCACCAATCTTCAAAGCACCTGTACCCCCCAGGCACTGGACGGCCCCCACCTGAGAGTGAGAAAAACAGCAAAACAACACATTAAACTGCAAATCTGTCTTTGGTTGGAATCTGCAAGGTATCCCCAAATATGTCTAGTCTGGATTGACATTTCCAGCAGCTGTATGCTATTGTAGTCTCTCTCTGGACCCACCCTCTCTTCCTTTATGGCAGGACTGTCATCTCCCAGTGCGATCTTGGATGCGGAGGATCTGAAGTCAGGCAGGCCCAGGATGGGCAGGTACTCGTGGTTCAGCCTGTCGTCATGCACGATGATCTTTTCCACCTTCTTCACCACCGGCAGAACCCACGGCTGGCCCTCATCTGTCCTGTAGGCTGAAGAGGACCCACAGTGTCAAAGAAATGTAAGGAAACCAACATCACATGAGGGCAACAGAGGAAGAAAGAGGGCGACAGGAACAAGCCTACTTGAATTGCCTGATGATTTTGGATGTCATCAACCATAATTTTTAAAGTGATGACCCTAAATGGAGAGCTTATTGCCCTTCGGTGCAATTTATAACTTCCTTAAATCATTACAAAACAATGACTACACAAATATAGATAAGCTGTACTCAGGTGCAACACCGCCCCCTTATTTGTTTTGCAAGCCAAACACTATGTTGATTATTGCAATTTTATGTGATCTTGAAACAGGTCTGATCTTAGTTTGCTTCTTTATTACAATAAAATGATTAAATGTCTGGGCAGAAGCACTCTTAATTTAGTACATTCATTCAGTTTGTACAGTTTGATACATAAGGGCCTTGCTAAAAAAAAAGCCATAGGCACTCTCTGACCTGGAAAGCTAACTTGACAACATGAAAGACTACAGAGATGCACTTTTACCTGTTTGCTTCAGCCAGGTCAGCAACATCGACCGATAAGGCTGACTAAGGTTAACACTACTCTTTTGTCTTAGACATAGACAGTTACTTTGCATCTCACTGACACATCTGAGGCCAATAAAGTTGTAAAGGCTGCTTTACTGCAAGATAATGTTTTGATCTATTGACTTGGAGGGCATTGTAAATTATAAAACTCAGACTGATATGATAGTTGCCTTGGCTGAGCATAGAGGGTTTGATAGATGTATCACTAGTTATCCTGTGGCCTACTTTAGCCAGCTGCACTGAAGCCAGTGGCCATCTGCGGTAGCGTGTGTCTTGCTGAAGGAAAGGGATTACAAGGCCTCAGCCTCCTGTGCTAATCAGCCTCGCCCTACCTGAGAAGCACTCTAAACATACTGTCACAACAAGGTACATATCTTTCTCAAACATCTCCTTTGCAATGTAAAGTAAGCAGTATGGCTCACAGCTTACTTTAATAGCAGCAATAACACTCTCCTAACTGGAATGGGTTATTTGCTTGCTTTGGGAAGGGGGTCCTAAGCCATTCACATCTAACTCCTGAGAGTGACATGTTCTTGTAGCTTGAAAAAAAAAGCCTAATCCAATTGACTGCTTGTACTAAGAGTGAGAAATTACAGACCACTGTTGTGCATGTAACAGCAGGGAGGAGAAAGAGAGAGAAATACAGTAAAGGGGGCACTGTGCATTATTATATAACAACAACTTTACATTATCACCAAAGCTACAATCAGAAGATAAGTTAGTGGGGGCATACTGAACTGTAACTAATATGTATGGTGAGACCAGCAGACTGGTGTTTACTCTCATTTAACGACATGCAGTCTTTTGAGATGCTGATGAGAATGAGAAAGTGACATCCACTCTGCGGCTGTGACAAACTTACAGCTTATTACAAGCTGCCTGGAGGCCACCCAAATTTGAGATATCTGCACAGTCTCCATATCACACAGAAAGTAAACCAGGCCGTGGCTTGCAACAGAAACACCGCAGACAGTAATGCAACCCCAAGCCAGACACTTCACAGTTGAGGGTCCAATGTCGCAGCAAATGATGGCTAACATAACGTTACCGCCTGCTGCTGAAAGCTAAGTCTTGCTAGCATTCAACCGTTAGCACGAGTGACCGGCTGGTGTAACGTTACCATGGCTACGTGCTGCTAGCTGTCGTTAGCCCATTGAATTAATGTTCGCTAATGCACGTTAGCTAGTGGCACAGACAGCCGGACAACTTACCTCCGACTCCAAGGTTCACCTTTTGGGGATGTTGATCATTGGTGAAATCCTGAGTTAGTTTGAAGACAGCGACGGGGGCTGCTTGAGGGACCTCACTAAATACAGACATAATTTAAACGGGAAGGAATGTAGAGGAAAAAGTAAGCAGCTCTCCGGATGGTTGACGGGACCACAGAGGACTTTCACCTTCAACTTGGATTTGGGGAATACAAGATGGGCGTGAGGGAACCCACCAATAGAAATCAAGAAGTATCGGCTCGGCCAATCACAGTAATCCTCCCAACGAGGCGCCTCCGGTCAAAGTGCAGGGAAATACAATAATAAGTGGTATTGACCAATAAATACCCGCGAAGGATAACTGACAAATGTCTATGCAAATGTATGCCGTTCAAAGGGGCGGGCTCAGCAAAGATATGGCAATAAACGTTTTTGCCACAAGGTGGTGCCATAACTCTGTTAAAGGTTGTACTGCTGGGTGTCTCATCAGCTCCACCAGCATTGTTGATGGCAGATTGTTTCCCCCTTGCTTTGAAAATGATATCAAAAATATTTGGGGCAAATGACTCACAGACAAGATATGTTCCCAGCTGCCAAGTATTATAGAGGCGAGGCAGTTCATCACATCATAAATGTCAATTTGAATCCTAACTAAACAGACAAGCTATTATGCTCAACACTATTTGACTGAGTGCATGTAAGGATGTGTAAATGAGTGTGTGCAAGGATCTTCATCTGTCCTGTCCTGAGGGCCTCGACTGAGCAACGGTGTGTAAACATCCAGGCTCCTAGGCGCTCTCCCCACAGCTGTCCGCAGGAGCTGAAGTGGTTGATAAATGAAGGCCACTCCAGCCTGCTCTCCCCTACCAGGATCTGGATTTCGTTGGAAAGTTTTTCAGCTCCACTGAAGATAAGACTGTTTAATGCCTCAATGCTTTCTCCTAATGTTTCTGTCTAGTGAAGAGGAGGGGGCGTCCCATGGACCTGCCTTGTGTAAATCATATTTTAGCCCAGTAACGGTAGAATACATTAAGTCAAATACTGGTTCACTCCAAGTTGCTCTCTTTGTTCCAAGGATGTTCCTCACCTGCCCCATACCTGATGCCCCCCCCACTCGTCTTCTCACTTTACTTTGACAGTAGATGTTTTCATTCTTTCCGACCAGGTGAGGGTGTCTCGTATGTTAGCTATAACTGTCAGCCCTGCAATTATAGGATTTGAGCTCCCAGAACAAAGCTTGGGGGCCCAGGGCAGGGTTTGGTGTGTATGTACAGGGGAGGCCTTGGGGCCACGGTCTGGGCTGTGAAGAGAAGCGTGAGTCAGACGAGGGAGTGACAGGAGTAGCCTCTGGTGAGACAGCGCCCACGGGGAAAGTGTGTCACATTCAGATCAGCCAGACATTCAGAGGCACCTTCTCTGCATTTGCCTGACATTGATATGTGGAATATTTACTTTGGCATCTGACAGTTTAACATATGGCAAAAAAATAAGTATGGCCAACAAAGTTTCCTTTATCGTATTGTTTTTATTTTGTGTGCAGGCCATCATTGATGCCATAGGATTTTGACACTAAAAGCACACAAAGGCACACATTCAGGCACAAGACGGTCACATTCCAGTGGCAGTATCACTGAAACACAAACAGCAGCGTGTGCACACACACACTGCACCGCATTCCAAGGGAGACGGTGCAGCGTTGCTCACATGTTGCAGTGCCCTCTGTGTCTCTGGGTCAGAGATCTGTGGTGAGTGACCACCTTTTCAGCTCCCCGCCTTGTTTGTTTTCCAAAGACAGTGTCATCAATTCTCTAACAAGGGACTAGACACAGCAACAACAAAGAGGAGAGGACCTCCCTGTTCCTCTCTGTGTAGTCCAATGACTGATGGAGCATGCATGCAGTAACACACATCGGTGCTTTGTGTAGCCTCACTGTGTGTCTGACAGCATTCCGGCGTGTGTGTATGTGTGTGTGTGTGTGTGTGTGTGTGTGTGCGCATGCGCACATGTGTGTGTGTGCATGCATGCGTCCCTGCATGTGTATGTGTGTTCCATGTGGTAACCTGACATGATTTTTTATTTTTTTTTGCAAGTGCAGTATTGATCATAAAAAACTGCACGGTATATAAGATTGTGCTTTTTTCTATTTGTAGAGATCTGAAATAGATTACAACTATACACACTTGGGCTTACAACACAAGTAACTGTATGAATAAAAACACATTGATGCTACAGACCCTGGATTAGGGGATTCAATACAAATTCTAATCTGATAATACTGCAGTTACTTAGGAAAACACAAAGTCTCAGACATGCCATCACTATTAACAATCAACCATTTAAGTTGTTTTCGGTTGTACAAGTGCAAACAAGAGATGTTTAAAAATGCAAGAGGTGTGTGAAAGTGAGACAGACCGCTACTGTTGCCACAGATAAAATGCATCAGGGGAAAAGCAGCATAGGTTTACATAATTTAGGGGGGGAGATGAGGAGTAGATGGAGGGACAATGCAAACAAAGATTTTAAAGGAGATTAGAGGCTTGGATTTAAGGGAGGTACACAGAAATGTTCGTGTTTTTGAAAGAAATTAACACTTTTATTTACCAGGGTACCATTAAATTGATCTAAAATGCAATTGTAATGATAATATTACAAATTACTATTGCTGTGTGAAGTAACTTTATTTTTTTTCAATCTTTGCATATGATTGCAAAGCCCCATTTTCAGCAGCCATGTCTCCAGTGTCTAACAACACACTGTTACCTCATTACCTAACTAATCATGCTAATGTCCTAATTTTGTACAAGAAAAAACGCCTGAATTATATAAAGCACAACTTAAAACAATTGTGCTATGTAATGATGCTTTTTTAAAAATTCTTTTTGTAATTTATTTATTTATTTATTTATTTATTTATTTTGCTGCCATACCAAGTAGACTGGCATTACTGAAGTATATTTTTAGTTTAAACTTGCTGTGGGAGAGACAAATTCCATACAATATGCCTGAGATGGTTTCCAGGGAGGATATTGGACAACATCCCTGTCAGAAACAAATTTTATTTTCCTTCTTTTTTTTTAATAGAAATTGTGCCTCATCCGCATTTATGACTGGTTATTTGTCAAAGATTCGATTGAAGATTTGATTTATTTGTTCTTAACAAGTATTCCATACAAGACCGGTTTGCGAACATGTTTGCGCACACTGGTTTTCACTGATATGGCCTTTAACATAATAGGATGAAATGGGTGGAACCAAAAACACAAGGTCTACGGTGCACTATTCGAATTGATTGATGTGCTCTTTTGGCCAGCTCTGGCTCCCCAGACCTCAGCTTTATACAGATATGCATGCTGTGAAACAAAGACAGGAAGCGGACTCATGTCTGAATTTTTACCCTCACTGCTAACTTTATGTCTCCTTGAGAAGTTTAAATAAACACTGGCAAGCATGATGAGTGACAAGAAACCTGAATACATCAATTAGATAAAGTTATCAAATGGCAATACGCGAAATGGCAATTATTATGGATCCCTGCAGGGTCACTGACAGAATACACATTTACTATCTTTCTCAAGAACACTTCAGCAGGGCAGATACGTGCAGAAATTGGAGCATTAAAGGACTTTCTCCCAATTAATTACAGTGGCATGCAGCCTGAACCGCCAGCATTACTAACTCATCAGTGTCAGCAGCATGAAACAGAATGAATACTGTTACGCAGAAATTATTTGTGGACTATGACGTTATAACTATTGAATAAAAGAAGAGCAGCCCATACATTTCTCCCAGCTGTTATTTACAGAAAGTGAATCTTATGAATAGGATGTCAGACTTTTGCCAAAACAAAATGTCACTCTGATAAACATGCCACTCTGACTGCTGGAGGGAGACTAGCATTTTCTCACAAGGACGTTTTCCTCTTGAAGTCAGGATGCATGCGTGCATTCATGTTACAGTAACATTGTCTTTCCCAAGAGAGCCATACTAGCCAAATTAGACAAAATCTCAGCAAGATGAACTCGATGCAACCTTTGGGGAAAAAAAATCCCGCCATCACTAGCCAAATATGAGGGAATACAGCAGCTAGAGTGAACAATGAAGCCCCTGGGCCCATGTATGCTACTTATTGAATCCCACTTCCCTGCAGTATCTTTATCTACATGGCCTCTATGGCAGCAGAGAGGATAAGCATATTTAGGTTGCATGCTTCCTCCCAAACTACATTCCCAACACCGTAGATCACAGACATTACAGACCTCACATCCCCCTGTTAGCGATCATATATACAAACACACACCTGCTGGAGCAAGGCCGTCTGGGAGAGAATTACAGCAGGCTAATTTATGAGACCCAAGGGAGGGCAAGGGGCAAAGGACCCAGACTGGCCCAACCTCACTTCCTCCTTTCATGGACTCAAAGTCAGACGGAACCCCTTGATACGCGGAGCAGGGCCCGCTCACAGCCTTTCAAACAGACTTCCTCATTAGGATATCTTTCCCTAACATGGTTAACAGAACAAGACCTGAGGGATTGCTGCAACATGCGAGTTAGCAATCACTTCGAGCCCACCACTGTAGAATATTTGGCACTTTGGGAGCCCGAGGTAATCGGGCAACAGTGGGGCTGTGCTAGAAATCTGGCCCCAGGCTCCCCTCTGGCCTCCCCATTTCCTACAGAGAGAAGGAGCTGTCATCCGTCACTCGGGCCCAGGCAGGGGCACAATAGCGGAGTCTAGGTCCTGGCTACTGACACCCTCACGTGGGCTGCTGATAAGACTCACCTTCCGGGACCTAGAAGAACTGAGCCCTTACTGACACACAACAGTTTGGGCCTTTGCCACTATTACGGATGACCATGAAAGAAAAGGGAAAAGGAAAGTGTATTATAGTAACAAAGACTTTGTACCTACATGCATACCACTGAGGCATGCATATAATTGTACTGTGTATAATTATGTTTTTTTTTCTTGTCTTATTTGAAGTTCCTTTAATCTTTCCACCTTCATTACTCCCATAATGCTTCACGCTCTGCCGATGTGTCACGCTGGGAAAAACTACCAAGAGTATCACACCCTATTAGATCACATACTCTCACACACCACATGGTAAACAAATCATGCAGCCACACTTAAGCTAATCTATTTTCCTCACAGAATAATCTATTGTTTTTATAGGCTTATCAAGCTTGTTGGAAGACAAATGGGTAGTCATACTTCAGTTCCTCATTAGACATCAAGGCCCTTATAGTAACTCTTGTAAACAACCAGCTCCTTTCTGAAAAGATGTTAAGCGCTCCTCTGCAAAGCTCAGTCAAGTCATAATAAAAACTTATCCTTTCATTCAATACACACATATTGGCGGGCATACACACATGCACAGAGCACCCACAGACATGGGAGGTGATGATACTTTCTTCACGCAGAGTTAACTACTGTAGTAAAAACAAGAGATACACCAAATGGGCACCTGCCATTCCAGCAGCAGAAACCAGCTTGGAGAGATAATTACAGAGTCATTACCAAGTCATCAAGCCTCCTAGCTGTGTTTGAGGATCTGCTGTCTTAGGGTGGATTCAAACCACCATCTCCAAGTGGTTTGGCCTACCAGCAGTGATAGAACTATACACCTGTCACTCTGCAGAGAACAGACTGCTTCAACAAGTTAGCCTGCCAAAGAGAGGGAGAGGAAAGCAAGAACAAACACGTTCAGCATGGCCTGGCAAGTCACCAACTCCGAGGAACTCACCAGAAAGTAAGGAGAAATGGCTGAAATATGGCTGCCTGTATAGGCATATTAAAGAAAATATATTTGCGCAATATGTAAGTCGGGATACATAATGTTAAAAAAAATAATAATAATAAATGAAAAAATGAAAATATTTAGCAAGTCTTGCTCTTGGTCGTGCGCTGTCCGTGCTGGCCTTTATCTGGGTTTGACCTTGCCCAGCTTATCGTGATGCTTCTGAAATGAAGATGATGTATTGAGGAGTCGCATTCAGCACCGACCAGCTCCTTGACACTCTTTTGGGAGCCTGGGTTTTGTTACAGGCCGGAAACAGACTCTTCCGCTCCGTAAACACGCTTCTCCGTTTGGCCACGTTTGGACTGTCGGTGGCACGCGAAGACCACTGGTGATGGTCAGCGCGCACCTCGTCCGTGTAGGCCTCTTGTGTGTGTGTGTGTGTGTGTGTGTGTGTGTGTGTGTGTGTGTGTGTGGTGTGCGCGCTGTGCGTGAGAGCGCGTGTGACTGCAAGGCTAATTGCGCCATTAGGGGAGCAACCTACGCCTCTGACCCGTGACGTTTGGTTTTGGATTGCCGCTGATCGAGGTGATAAACTTTAAGAGCTCCGTAAAATAAAGTAAAATTGTGGCCATTTGTGAAACAAATTCTCAAATTAACATGGACAGTGAGTCTGTTTGAAAGCGCAATGTCAGAAGGCCGAGAAGGCATCGTAGACAGAAACTGACCTTTTTCTAGCCTTTATCTTTTTATCATACCTGGCATCCTGAACCCAATTTCTCCACTGATGGACTATAGTTAAAAGCAGTGAAATGCATGTATCCTTTAAAAAAACGGTCTGCGTATCATGCATGAATTTTATGTTTGCAAGGAGAGAACATTTAGACTATTTCACTCAATAAACATTTTAAACAAATATTTGGTAAACCTATTAGAGTGATTAACTGTCTTTTAAGTAGCCTGTTTTACGAGCTCATAAATTTAACTTAACTTGTCCAACAAATTTCACCGTCCAAAATCGTCTTCATATATAGCCTGTATCAAACAGTCTTATTTTACAACGATTCGCGGTGCGGGCCAGGAACGAGAACGCACGCAAAAAGGCCATCCAAAATTTCCATTTAATTTGTGATGATACACATTTGGGATTACTAAGCCTTGTGTACACTAATGCCTATTTCCCCCCAAGTCCCAATTCCTTTCCCTGCTTTCCACTCTACTTAAATGGACCATTTTAAAGACATAGATCTTGAGAAGAGGGGAAGACGCTACCCTAATCTAAACAGCGCCTTGTTGATGGTGAGCGGATGAGATTATGTCGGCATGCTCTCCTTTTCTTTCCACACGGTTTAGGAGCAATAGGCCTTTAGACCCTGGCGCCTGCACTTGGCCACAGATAGGCGGTATCCCATTTCAACGTATTTGCCCTTTGCCCCTCAGGTGAAATTAGCCAGCACTTTGCAATAAAATTGGAAGAGCAAAATATTATACAACATGCTGATTTTTTTTTTTTTTTATGAATCTGTTACTCCTGCGGCTGGAGTCAGTGAGAGAAACTAAACGGGAAATAGAGCCAACTGGCCTATTTTATGTATTTTCTGTCCAAAATCAACTAAAGAACTTTTCAGAAGACGCATAGAAAGTTTTGAAGTGGCTAAGAAAATTATTATTATTATTATTATTATTATTATCATTATTATTATTATTAAGAGTAGTATATGACCATTTATACGTATCATGTCAAAAGTGTAAGAAAATAAAAA
>OMKZ01012095.1:12253-65431 GCA_900302535.1 Neoniphon sammara | reverse complement strand
GCAGGGAGCAGCCTCACCTGGTCTGCAGTGCACATTCATAAGGACCTTTTTAGAATGCATATTCATACGGCTAAGCTGTAGACTGATGTCAGTGACAAATAAACAGCTAAGTGCATGAGCATTAGGGCAAATAGATAGCTAGTTGCTGTTTACTCATCTACAGTGTATTATTGATTTCCTCTTGATAGATGAAAATGAGGCAAAACAACAAACTGTCAGCATTTGATGATTTTTACTGCCTGGCCTGCTTATTGCGTTCAAAGAAAAAAGGTTTGTATTTTTGATTGAGATGACCAGGTTTCTTATATGTAATTTATGGAAGGTTAAGAAGCAAGGATTTGGCTGCTGATTGCCTCTCTAATGTCAGACCTCACTTCATAGCTGTTGTTGTGTCTCCCTCCTCTGTATTCAGCGGGCTTGCTTTTGAACCAGCCGTCTTCCCTGTCATCCTGGTATTCAGTATTCCTCAGCCAATGTTTACCAAGCTCTGGCAGAATGAGAATGTATGCATTATGTGCTGATGATCACAGTGTGTTGTAATCTTTGACTCTTGTGGCACATTTTAGAGATGGGCTGCGCAGCCCATCTCTGTAGTCTTACCTCCCTGCATTAAAGATGCATCATTGATTTGAATTATGGGTATATCCACAAAGTTCTTCAAAATTTGGACATGTAGATGGAAATTGTTTGCCCATTATGGTATAGGCCTCAAAATACATGGGAAATGCATAAATTACACATCAACAAAGCCAATAATACGATGGTAGTGCTTTAGTCCCTGCGGTTACAGAAAGGGTCCTGAGCTACAGTTTTATGTGACAGCCCCTGGTTTCACCATGCGATATTAGACAGCTTCTAAAAGAAGGTAGTGACTTTAATTAAATTAATTAGATTTTCTAAGTGTTTACACTAGAGCTTGTCCAGGATAAGTCAAAGTCTTTGACTTGCTGAAAGATTACTGATTAACTGAATTGATCCTGCTGAGGACATCATACTGCCCTCTAGTGTTTACATTTCTGGCTCACATAGAGATTATCTACATTTTACATTTGCTCATATGCAACAATTAGACCTTGTATTTCATGGGATGCAAAAAATACCTTAGAAGAGCAGCTATACAAGACCAAACATGCTGATGCAAAACAATAGGCATAGTGTATAGCTAGTGTTTAGCTGTAGCAGGGCCGGATCACAGAACCACAGAGCCCCAGGGCACAAATTTTATGTGGGCCCCCCTCCATCACACTCATGCTGATTGAAATGATGAAAATATACACAAACAAGCTCTGTACATCTGTCAACTAAAAAAAATGCCTAAAAGAAATTTCTTTCTGTTCCTTCTTCCTACAATGCATGTCAAAAAATAACAACTCAAAATTTATAATGGAGCAGACCTTGATTAAGTCCTGGCTAAAATCTTTTAATTCCCTCTGTCTACTATATTTTAATTCACATTCATGCAAATATTTCCACTGTAGTATAAATGATATAATGCTTGATACTTGGTGCTTAGTATAAGAAAGCAAAGAATAAAGAATTCAGAACAGTTACAGTAAAATTGTTAGCCTAATTTTATCTAAGGAATTTCAATATCTGCATCTGTGATGAGACAGTTCTTTAATATTTTTTCTCCATTTCATGTCTAGCTGTCCATTATATAGTAATAGTACATCCAGGTATGACCAATATACTGAAAGAATGCTCCAAATTTTAACAAGATTGAGGAAACCATGAAACAAACAGTGTTTGGCCCACATAACATCACAAAGAAGATTCATCTGGGCTTGTATATTGTATAAAGAGTAAACTCTGCATTCATGAGTCAGCTCTGTATTTAAGATTTATGCATAACCACAAAATAACCAGACAATGAATGATCGGGTTATTAATCCTGCCCAGACCTTGACATTAGAGAGGTGGGCTTGTGACCAAGAAGTTATCTGGCAAGGAAAGAGAATAAGGAACCCTTTCCCTTAACTCACCCACCTGCCACCAAATTCTAATACAGTTCTAATAAAGAAACGTTGGAAATGGGTTTCATTGTGACTGGTCTGGTGTGCACTTTGCAGTTTGGCTGAAATATTAAAGGCAGGCAGGAGGAACTGAGGCAAAGTCTTCAGAGTCGTCTGACTGGAGAGACAGAGAGCAGCTGGGGCCTGGCACTCCCTCTGTGCCGCTCTACTCTTTGTCATGGGCAAAAGACTCTTGTTTTCAGGCAGTAATCAGACAGCCCTGGGGCTCTGTAAAGACCCTGTTCTCTTTTCATCTCAACTGTTGCATACACCCCGCTAATTGGAATCCTGCAACTGGGTCACAGGCATTGTCTCTCAAGTGCTGTCAAGTCATTGAGACGCGTGAATGTGGAATTATGGTTGCCTCAGATGCATGATTGAGTCTCCTCCCCGCTCTATCTTAATGCCTCTCTTTCAATCTCATCACAGACACTGATTTTCTCTTTTTCCCATTAATTCTTTTGCTGTTTCTGCCTCCCTCTTTGTCAGTGCTGTGCCTGTAACCAGCAGTCACTGGGGCTTGCTAATCTGTAATCTCTGAATTCTATAATTTAAAAAATGTATATACAAACATAATTCACCGTACAAATTCTATAGAACCAAATCTCTGTCTTACATTTTTTAATACTCCTGTTCTCTTTTCAGGTTCAAGTTGGATCATCATTGGAGCTGGACAGTGAGGTGCACACTGCTGAACTTCCTCGTGTCCTTTGACTGCACTAAGCTGCACTGGTTCAACATCTTAAGATCGTTTCAAGATTGCAATGCATTTGCATTATTTATGTCACATTTTATTAATATCTATAAGAAAAAATGTCCTATTGATTTGCACCTTTTCTACAGGTAGATCACATCATTTGATCCTTAATTTTTTTTGTTGTTAAAATCTTGGTTCCTTTATAAAGGTCGCTATTTTTGTAAACCAACACAAGGGGAATAAAACCTGGTTAGAATGCCGGTGTACTTAAATGTACGTTACTGCAAATCAACACTCTTGCACTGCTTTTTAAACTAGAGAGAGAACAACTATTGCGCTCAAACTTAGAATTAAGCAGTTTCCTGCAACTTTCTTGAAACAATCCCGTTCCCTCCACTCCAGTGGTTGAGGAAGGACCTGATTCTGCAGTTTGTCGGTGATTAAAAGAAGAATTAGCCAGCCTAGCATGCCTCCACAAATGAGCAAAACCCTCTGGGAGACCAAAGAGACCAAGCAAGGCGCATTTCCAATTATACCACCAAATGACTCATTTTCTTATTGGGCCTCCTATAATTGTAGTGGGTATTGGGTGCATGCAACTCAATTTGTCTTACATATTTGTTGGTAGGACAGTAATAGAGTTGACGGAGCCAAGGGGATGATATGAAAGAACAAGACAAAAAAAAGACAGAAAGAAACAAAACAAAGGGATGAGATGGATCCCTCACTATTTGTTTGATCTGCTTCATCCTCCTTAAGACTGTTGAAGTTTAAAAGCCTGGAAAAAAAAATGCCACTTTAATCATCTGTGGGTTGAGGAATGAGAAGAGACTATCATTTTAGAGTAATCAGAAAATGTCTCTCCAGAGTATTACACTTTGTTCTGACTGGTAAAATTAATGAGGCTTCCAATGATGTGATTATCTGTCTTGAGGATCATCAATATATAAAACGCAAATAATTGAGAAATTAAATTAGTGCAGTTTTCTTGGAAACTTGAGTTTTGTTTTATCTGCTTTTTTTACTTTTTGCGACTATATGCAATAAAAATACAATGATTCTAAAAATGTTGCACAAAGACAAAAAAACTGTTAGGTAACTAAGTTAAGTAGGTTTTATTAAATTTTCAAACACAGTTAGAGCTTGTCACTGTGAATGTGCTCTCCATCCCCATACAAGAAACAACCAGCCACTTATAAAGTAACTGGACCACATGTCAATACAGGCACATAAAAGGCGCAGCACTGACCATGAAGCTATTTCACATTGCTAAGGTCTATCTTTTCAGCAGGATATATGACATGATGATCTATGCCTGAATTAAACATCACGGTGGTATTATGTTATTATATACTCTTTTTTTTTTTTTTTTTACATCATTTGACCGTACAGTAGCCAAAATAAGCCCTGTTCACTGATAACAGACTCGAGGGGAGAATCAACACAAAATTCACACTTTTTTCCATGGAAAGTCAATATTAAAAATAAGTAATGTTTCATTTACATAAAGTTCATGTTCACATAAAATGCTAACATAACCTGTCAGTTCTGGATTACAGTTAAAATTAGAAGTCACACCTGACGTATCACAACATGTGTAAGTAAAATAAACAGTACCTTTTGTTTGTTGACAAAACAGACAGTTAATAATTTAGATACTTAATTGTAGTAAATTCAAAAATATTTTCTTGGTTAAAAAAAGACTCAAAAAAAAAAAAAAAAGAAACAACAACTTCAACGTTCAATGATTGTTTTTAGGAATAACCCACAATAGTTGGCAAAATGTAACCCTAGGGGAAAAAAGACTTGTTTTCTAAATGAGCATGCTGCCATTTAAACCACAATCATCTGTGTGTGTCTCTCTCTCTCTGTGTGTGTGCGCCAGATTCAACAGTGCAAACTGTGCGTCTGTTGCCGGACGCACGTGAGGGAACAGTAAGCAGTAAAGTGCATTCAAAGCAGCATGTGTGTTACGGTGTGAGTGAGAACAGAAGGGACAGCTGGTTTTCTCTTGGCTGTGGTTTTGTTGTGTGGCTTGCTGCCCGCTGCTCACTCCAGGGTGACTGTGAAACAGTCAGGGTCTAAAAGGGACCTTGTTCCTGTTCCCTGCTGGGCTCTCCTGTCCAGCTCCTCCTGCTACAGCGCCCCACCACGTTCCCTATGTCTGATCAGTAATTAAGTGCTCATACTCAGGATTGTTAAACCCCTTTACTTGCCAACACTTCCAGCAATATGTTGTCATTGTCCAATTTGCCACCAAAACACCTGCAAATCTTTACAAGCATACCTATCAAAATACTCACAAATTTTAAACATCCCTCAAAAACCAAGGTGTATTTTAATATGACAACTAGATTAATTTATTGCTGTGAATATTCCAGTTCAACAAGATGGAGGCCACTGATTATCAGGAAAGCATGAAGACCTCCACTTTGGCCAAATATGTAAACCCTCAGCACACCATTACACATCAGCTACTGGATAGAAGTTGTTTTTCCAATTGCACTTGAACACACTATACACAAACGTATCTCAGCACTAACATACATGTAAGACATTTACAAAATGTGATAACAGACATCTGTCAGCTGAACTCTTCCCCCAGTAAGAATCATTGCCAACGCTTCATCAGTAACCTGGCAGCTGCCAGGGCCTTCACGTTGGCTCCTCCAGCCTCAGCTTCCAGCCGCCGTCCTGGTCAGGAGCAGGTCCGGCTGTGCCCGGCTCCTTTGGGTGCGGCTGTGGGCTGAGCTGGTCTTGAGCCAGACGGGGAAGAGAAGACAGGCTCCCTCTCTAGGAGGAGGCCGAGGTCTCCATGGTGGACAGGATACGCACCACCTCAGTTCGTTGCGTGGGCGAGATGTGCTGCGTCATGTGAACGATGGAATCCATGGCAACCTCTGGGTTGGCCTGGACAAGACTGGGGAATGAGAGGGAGACGAAAGGAAACTTCAGAAGATAATATCACAATCATAATATGAAAACTGAAAATATAATTATCCTCTGCTGCCAAACTGGATTAGTAAGTGTGTTACCTGCGGATCTGTTTGAGGATGTGGTCTCTGCGGATGTACTTGATGTTCTCATCGATGACCGACCTTGCGCCCTCTTCCTCAGCGAGTTGCCTCTCCAACCACTCCACCACCTCCTCATTGCTGTCCCACAGATAGGCCTGCGTTACATGGGGAGAGCGTGTTGCAGAGGAGCAGATGAAATGACTCGGATTAAGATTCACTAAATAAAAGATGAATAAAACTTCAAACTCAGATCAACACAGTCTTTGACAAAGAAAACAATGCACTTGTTTTTCTCATGACTTTGTGTGTGCGAACAACTGCCACTGGAAACTGAAAGGTCACTGGAAATAGGAAATCATTCAATCAAATAATTATGTAGCAATCATGTTAACAAAGATTTGATGATGTCAGCATATCTTGACTTGCAGTGATTTCATTGCAGTCAAATGTTGTAGCATTGGAAGAGGACTCAACACTTCTCAATGCCTGTGCAACCTCATAATTTATTAATTTAGCATCACGACCCTGGAAAAAAAATTATATATTTTATATTTGATTTTTACTAAAATTCTCTGAAACTTAAGATAAAAATGAATATATGTGCCATTGCAACGACATAAATAAATGAAAGAGGCAAGTATAAATCAATAAAACAGAGGGAAAAAATAAATAGAACGATAATAAAATTCCCAATTTCTCTCATCAACAGCAAAAGACACTGACAGCCACAAAGTGGGGACTACATGTCTTGTTGACTGGACCAGATAGGACAATTAGTATTCATGAGTGCTGGCATCTCTGATCCCAAAGAAAGCCAGGCTAGGGGGCTTAGCAAAGATTTGGGGGTGGGGGTGGGTTAATGGTCTCATGCCTTTTTATGAACACTCCTGCTTGAGGTCCACAAGAACATTTAACGGCCTTATTAATCATTTTTAATCTGTTTGCTTTTAATTAAGAAACAGCGTGTTGCTCTCCTATCTGCACGTGCCAGGGCTGTGATTAATTGTGGCTTAAGACAGCCAGTCCTGATTAGGATAATATATTAGCTAACAAGAGGGCTACTTCTTAAGAGACCTCAAATGTTGGGCTGGCTCCTGTCACCCCTGCGGCTGGTCCTCTGGGCTCCAGTCTGGGCCGGAGCGGACAGCATTTATCTCTGAAGGATGTTTATTTTTATTAACTACTGTATCGGTTCATTTCCATTTAATCAAGGTGATTTAATAGGAATGCTTACTACTTCTTTATCAGGTGTGCTTTGTGGTCAAAGGACGGGAGACTGACTTTTCAGGACCAAACACATCCTTTGTAATGACGAGTGGGGGGTTGTGTTTGAGCACATCAACATATTCCTCTGAAACAAAAGTCAATTAATTTGGAATTCAGCATTTTGGCTATTTGATATTGATATCGTGACGAAAACATCTTCAAGGCTGATTCTAGATTAATAAGTTAGTTAATTAGCTGGTTAGGTAGATAGGTAGGTAGTCAACCAGAAAGACAGACAGACAGAGACAAATTTATTTAATCTATCTTTCTGCATGTTTATGAGGCATTTGGGCTATAAAATGGTATGAGCCGGCGCTGAAAATCATGGTTTGTAATTTTTACTTATACACTGTATGACCAAAACATAGGTTAATATTTGGAATAATAATAATAATAATTTAGAATTAGATTTGTATTTCATAGTATTATCACTTTGCGATTTTTGTCCTACATTTCCTATTGCTTGCAAATGCATCAGCAATGAGCCAGTCTGTAGTCATTTGAGAAGTTAATGTGTGTTATTAAGGTGATCACATACTGCCAAAATCACTCAAATATGGCGATAGTTGTTGCTGGTTAACACAAGCCCAAGAAGAAAATTTATGGTGAGCTGGGACATTTCACTGGGGAAAAAAACAACAACATCAGACTGCTCCTTTAAAATGCATCCTAATCCTGTTCTACATATGACTCAGCACTTCATGGGGTTTGCTAGATGGACACCTGATGCCATTCTTCAAGGTGATTTAAGTAAACAAGGATCTGCAAAAAGCCACCGCTTTTTGTTCACAGATAATGTTAGCATACATCCTGGTATGACTGCATTCCCTCTTCTATGCCAGTGTCTGGGACACACAGGCTGTTTACAGTTTACATGTCACCTGCAGTGTGTGATGGGCTGTCAACCTGTCAATCAAAGCTCTGCTGTGAGCAGAAATGATATACCTACAGCACCTACAGACAAGTAGATATTGTAAAATGGTGGGTGTACTGTGTGTACTTTTTTTTGTCAAAATGAAGGGAAAATGTTTTTAGTGATTTTATGGCACTTTGATGTGATAACAGTAAAAAGTGAATTTAAAGTAAAAAAAAAATGGGTCTTTAATTGAATGCTTGCCCTCTGATCTGGTGTAATTTATTGTGTGTTCCTCCACAATTACAATTGCATTTTTAGGAAAAAGTAAAATTCAGGATATATGTATTATAGTAACTTGTTTACATAATAAATTTTGAATTGAAAATAGTGGCAAATTATTGCTGAGAATTACAAATGACATAATTGTGCAGGCTAGATCCAAAAGTGTTAGATTTTATGCAGTACAATTGCAGACTGAATTGACATGTGGGGTACTTTGAATTTTTTAACTGTTTATCCAGTTTAAACCTTATTTTAAATAGTACATTCTTATATAGTAGATTCTTAAATTGTAGATTCTAACTGTAGTTTTCCACAGTATTCATTTAGAGACACTGACCAATGCAGTTTCAAAGGAGCCTGAAAAGAGAGCAGTGGGTCTCACCTTGACAGCCCCCTCGGCCTCCACAAACCAGCGGCGCAGCATGGCCTGGATCTGGCCGTCAGTCAGCTCGCTGTTGGCTGCCTGGATTTTCCTCTTCACTGTGTCCTCCAGCAGCAGGCGCCGCAGACGCCAGTAGAAGAACTGGCGGGATGTCTGCCACTCCAGGACATCCTGAGAGAGACAAAAGACAGACAATGAGTTGCTGCAAAAATATCAAAAAGAGCTACTACATCCTAATTTACACAGACATAAAGAATAAAATGTAAAGTCTTATTTTTCATTTATTGATTTTTTTTTTACAGTAACGTGTGAAGTGCATTTTAGGACCAAGTTTTTGCTATGAGAAGTTATTCCTATGCTACAGAAAAAGTTTTATCAGCATTAATTAACATTCACTATTGTCTTTTACAGTTAGAAACAAGAGGGTTTGAAACCCAATACCAAGGATACCACATTAAGGTACAACTCCCTGCAGACTTAAATTGGAGAAAATGGAGTGAATGTGACCATTTTCATTTGGAACAGGCAATGCCAGACCTTTACAAAGTCTAACTGGATGTAACATTTCTTACAATCCCAGATTAACTGTCAAAGCAGCAGGTCCATGCTTGCACATTTTGCACAGTTGACATCACATATGAGTGTTTTGAGAAAGACTGGTTAAGCAATCTTGGAATGTGGATTCCTCAAATGATTGACAGGAGAAGAAAAAGTTCTCTTAAATACAAATGACAGAGTTTAAAGGGCTACTTCAGATTGAAAAGAAGGTAAGGTGAAAAATCAGTGTGGGAATCATTTAATTTGTGTTATGCATTTCATGATATCCATGTACATAAGATTGGTTTTATAGTGTATTTATAATTTCATAATGTATTTAAAATTGTTTTATAATGTAATTTGTCTTTTATGTGAGACCGACGTGTACGTAAATTAAATGTAGCACATACAGGAGACTAAAGATCTGAGGATATATATTAAACAGCAGTTCACATATTCCTCTGCTGATGTACCTGTCAGTTGAACATTTAGAACAAAAAGATCGTCATCTCTTCATAGTTACACTTCCGTACGGTGAAAACACCCCAGCTGCCTTCCATTTATGAAACAGCCTTTTGGTCATGTGAGCAAGCGAGTGTGTGTCTGTGTGTGTGTTTGTTTGTGAAAGATAGGCCTGGGATAGCACAGTGTGAGATGGGGCCTGCCTGAGGCTGTTCTGTGCTTGCTAAGGTGATTGACCGGGGTCATCAGAAGATAATTACAAAGACATGTCGCATAGCCTGGTGAGACTGGAACATTATTCACTAGGCAGGTGCAGCAGCAGCCAGAATGATACTGCCCTCTGGGCTTTGCAGGGTATTCACATACTGCACGTCCAGAGCAATGCATGTAGAAGAAAGATAGCATCAAAAAAACATCATACCTTGAAATGTACACACGTCCAAAAAAGGCCATATCGCTATAATACCTCAGCAGTCTGTTCTGATACCATCTGTTTTTTATCATGACTGCGTCAAGAGGGATTCTGCATGACACTGCGCTCACCGTGATAACGCCCTTCTCCTGCATGCGACCAGGCGTGTCGTGCAGGTCTGCAAACTGCACAGCCACCTGGTGGTAGATTGGGAGGAGGAACTCCTCACGCTCCTTCAGCTTGGTCTCTAGCTCCTTACGCTCTGTGGGGCTCAGCTCCGGGGTTCCTGTTGGGGACAGTGAACAGCAACAAACGGGGAGGTTTAAAAAACAAAAAACAAAAATGCCATCAAGAGACGTGTATATAGGCTCTTATTCCAATCAAATACTACACCAAATTTATTCTCCCCTCTCTGGTTGAAGAAGTGCTAATCGATGAATTCAACTGATGCAGTGTTTGATTGAGATGAGAACCTGTGTTAAGGCCGCTGCTCTAAATGATATAGAAGGCTGAAGTTGGATACTGGGTAGATACAAAACAGGTGCAGCTTCAAGTCAGTGGCCTTCAAACATGCCACGGGGGCTGGAGAATAACCTTGTAAGCTGATGTTGTGAGATCACTTTTGTTGGACTCTTGAAACCATCTGGAAACACTCCAACCATAGCATCGGTGTGAAGCTGCCAAATGACCAAACCAATCAGCGTCCTTTGAGGAACTACAGGTGTTATTTAGGCGATGATGACAGCTAATAGGAGCATAGCAGTGCACAGAATTCGAAAACAGAAACGATTCAATCACCTCCTACGCATTTTTTTAATGCCCGTCGCTGCCGCTCCTGCTATAAAATGGTTTGAATGCAAGAGTGCCCAGACTCTCCATTGTGTGCTGTTGAAAATGGAAACAAAATAAGAGTATACACGTTTTAATTTCAATCAAACAGCACGCCAGCTCATTAAACTGATTAGTTACTTCTCTCCACTTAAGGTCTGCTATGTATTTTCATAGCACATGAACATCACTTCTCTAAAAAAACATACTCTGTCCAAGAGTACATTGGTAAGAACTGGTAGTTTATGCTAATGCATACAGTATACATATCAGGGAGTTACTTTAGTACTCTTCAGTTATGAATGCCATAAAGGCTGGCAGACGCTGTGATTATCTTACGTTTCTCTGGCCTTCCCTCGTCGTCCCATTACCATCAAATCAGATTCCACATGAGTGTGCAACTCTGAATTAGTTCCTGGCGATGGCATTTTTGGTTTAGTGCTCTCCCAAACCTCTGGCTGTTGTCAGCACAGACTGATTTCTGTCAATTCCAATCTGAAAGCCCCCTCCCCGCCCCCCACACACCTCACTCACCTCCCCGATAACCCTCAATTCCTCCAGTTCACCCAAACCCCAACGAGCCCACACAGCATTGGACTGCAGCTCCTCTGAGCCTGGAGGAAAAATCAATAGGCCGAGCAGGAGAGCCGGGAGAGCTGGTGATTGATCTGAGAGGGCTGTGATTGACACATCTCCCGGGGGAGTGCAGCGAGGATGATACAATCAACCTCAGATAAAGAACAAGAGTGACAGCACACATGCTCCCACCTGATATATTGCTCCTTCTTACTGAGAGAGGGCGGGAGGGACAGAAACGCTATAAGAGAACAAGGCTGAGAGGACAAAGATGCCCATCTAGCACAGAATGGCAAGTAAAGCTGGAGGACTCACCCAGTCTTTCAGCCAGGCCCATATAGACAGGATCGACTCTCCTCATGGTCTTCACCAGATCTTTCCTCCTAAACTTGATCTCAACTGTTCCCTCAGGCTCCAACACTCCACCTCTGGACAAAAGAGGGGGACACAAAAGATGTACATGACCATGAACGCCTTCTGGGGCTGGGCAATACATCAATATTATATCGATACTGTGATATGAGACTAGATATAGTCTGGGATTACAGGTATCATAATATTGTGATATGGCATAAATGCTGTTTTCCTGGTTTGAAAGGCTGCAATACAATAAAGGGATGGAATTTTCTGATTTGCCTCTATCTGCTTGGTCATCGTATCCACATTACTATGACACATATACTATGATATCAAAAATATCTTGTTTATTAAAACATATCCTGTGTATATATCTTATGAAAGTACCAATAGTCATCCATACAACATCGTCAAAATAGCATTATTGAGGTATCCGGTCAGAGATATTGTGATATTTGATTTTGTCACTATTCAATTGGGCCTTGGTTAGCTTGACTCACCTGCTATCCTTGTCGGCGTACATCTCCATGTGGCGGGGGTTGATGGTTGGATCTATGACCACCCAGGAGCCTCCCCTCAGCTCAGCCTGGGGAGGGATATACACCAGTACCGGCTGCTTGTACTCCCTCAACCCATCCACAATGTAGGCCCCAAATTTCAACACCTGGTCATACATGTCTGAGAACAAGAATTTTATATTAGGGACTGAATAAATGTAAACCTGAATGGCTGATTGGAATGGATTGAGAGGTACCTTTCATTCCCCCAGAAAAGCCCCTCCAGTTGGCAAACACGATGAGAGGCAAACCCTCTCGGTTCAGGTCCTTGATGGCCTGGGCGGTTTTAAAGGCAGAATCTGGGAACCACACCTGTCCTGCTTGCTGGATGATCTGAAAATGCAGCACAGAAAATTACTACCAAGCATCGCTACTTGAGTGTGTGTAAAAGTCAATCTTTTCAGACTTGCATGTGTATATATATATACACTGAGCAACCCTTACCTTAGCCTCTGAGTCCAAATTGGCTGGATCAGCTGGGATTGACAGCTCTACTGATCTGGTTTCTACAGCAACCACTCCGGTAGGTATCCCACCCAGTCTGTGGAGAGAGATCAGTCAGCCCTAACGTCCACTATATACCTATGTTTTAAAACGCTCATACCTGTATCTATCTTTAGAGGAAATAGATCTGCTTCGATCAGTATGTCAGCTGAAATAGATAATGGTTTACTGTGTGCTGTGGAGACTTACCTGGCTCTGCCCACCACCACACTCTGGGCCCATGGCTGCATGATCTCCATGAAAGAGCCATGGTCAAAGAAACCACTCTGCCATGAACCTTTAGGTGCTGTAAAAATATGCAAGAGAAATTGAGTTAATTCTGCAAAGTTAAATTATCCACGTTGCAAATCAGAAACAGAATTCTTTTTCAGTAAATACATTCTCCCCCTTCTTTAGTATTCTTAATAATACACTGCTGTCGTCGCCATGCAGTCAGAGGTTGTGTATTTTTCACCCGTTATCTGTAATCTTAGCAGAGGCCATGATGGATGACTGTATAAGGAGGCTTGCTCAGCTCTTTTGCTGCCTGCAGACTTGGAGAAACACGCCCAGCGCACGAGGTTACCATTCAATTAAAACTCGCCACTCATCACCGCCAAAGACATTGACTGGCTTCCCGTATGGTCTCCAATCTCTTTGCTGTCCCAAATGGAATTACATTGATATGGAACCTGCTTGGTCCTGATCTGCTGTGTAAAACACACCGCATCCATTTTAGTGCTATCTTGATCTGGCTGTAGAGGTGTGATGTGAGGCCAGGCTCTGTCACTCTCAGTTTCTGAATAAGGACCCTCCTTTTCTAATGGCCTCTCTCTAGTCATGAATCAGCTTAACCCTTGACCCTGAGGATATCTGTCTGAAATGATAACAGCTTACATTTACCTCTAAAAAGGAAATACACACAAATGAAATATGAAGGTTTTAGCTTTTGACAGCTGCTGATATAATATTTATCTGAATGAAAATAATTAATAGGGCAAAAGAGCAAAGTTAATATTTACATAAATAGTAAATATAGTTACAGCATGGATGGTGGATTATAGGGTTATATACTGTACAAGCAGTTTATTGCTATTTAAGGCAATGAAGACCTTTTTACTAACACACAGTATCTGATGTAACTTGCACTATTTCAGAAGAGTTTCTATGTTTTTTTGACATGAGAGGGGAAAAAACAGAAAGCAGGTTTGTCACTGGAGTTATCTGGTAGGAATCATCCAGCGCAGATATTTTGTTGAATGGGACCCACATTCAAAAGGCTTAACATTAAGTTCTGCCATCACAGAAACACAAAAACCTCCTCTCAGCACCTAACAGAGCTATAGCCACCTACACCGCATTATTATTATGGTGTGGGCAAAATGTTTTATGAAAAAGTTCTGGTTCAAACAGATTTCCCCAGCTACTGAGAAGAGGTACTCACTCTGGCTAGGACGTCCTGCTAACATCCAGCGAGGGTCATATGGAGCCTTGGTAGGCACAAACTCCACTGGCCGGTCGATGGGGTCCTTGGCATTGAGGATGGGCACTGGACTAGATTTACACTGGAAGGAGGAGATATTTTTCAAATTTCTTTTAATCAACAAGAAAAACACAGTTCCAGACATTGAGAAATTATGTACAGACAAACTAATGTATGGTGGATCACCCTATTAAAAACAGTTAAAAGTTTACCATGGGCATGTAGGAAAGCCACTGCAGCAGAGTAAAGACTCCCTCAAAGTCGTCACAAACAGTATTGTGGGTCACACCGTTGTTGTGCATGATCTGAATCCCACCAAGTTGGTTATTAGACGTGTACACCTCTCTGCCCAGCACCTGTTAGGAAGACAAGATGAGAGTATAGATTTTCCATTTGGAATTAAGAAAAAAAACAAACAAAAAACAAACAAACAAAAAAAAGTAAAATTTCCTTTGAATGAACCACAAACTATCCTCAATATCACTATGTCTTATAAGCATATACTATGAGGATATTCAAAGGTTTACAAGCCTCCTCTCTTGATAATCCTGGCCTCCACTGCAGGCAGCAGAGCTAATCCTGCCTTTATGTTGTGCCATCTTGGCAGAGAATGGAGTGCGCTGTCACCCGGCCTTTGGTCTGAGGAGCTGTGGATCAATAAGATCCCACACACAGACTCAGATATGCCAGGGGACGGAGGGGACCCTGACGCTACACGGCCTCACTGCCCCGTCAATAGTGTTGATCAGCAGCCAGGGATTTCTCTATCATCACGGTCACAAGGGGCTGGCAGCACCTGCCACTCTCCCCGGGGTTATTTGTGACAGACGGAGTGAATTAACACCTGCCCTTTCTCATCCCTGACACTCTATTCACTCACACACACTATCAAGTAAAGATCTGGCTTCGCACTGCCTCACATCCTGTTATTTTGTTGTGTTTATTTTCAAAGATAGAGCTCGTGTCGGTTTACTTTGCATCCCCCAGCTGTGACAGAGGCTATAAGGATGGGGTGGAGGCCACAGGGCTACTTCGGCATTGAAACTGCTCCTGTGCCAACCTGAACCCATAAAATATCACTCCCAGCCCACCCTCTTTTCTTAAGCAGCCCAGAACAGGTGGCAGGGCCCTGACATGGTTCCATAAAAATCAGAGAGGAGCTCAATCCTTACTCTGAGCTCTCACCTCTTCAGCCATCATTTACTTTCTTTATTACCATTAATGGTTATGTATCTGGCCACAAATCTAGGGCACTCTCTTAAAGCTGTCAGGACAACCTGCGGCCCCAAGAAACATTGCAGTCACCTTGACATACACAAAACCCCTGTGCCTCCGGCCATTGCCGGCTTCATTAGGATTCTGCAGCACGGAGAGGAGACGGGGATATAGGAGGAGGGACAGAGGGAGAGGACGGGGAGGAGGGAAAAAGAGGGGGCCGACTGGATGTAACAGCTCACTGGGGTATTTGTGCTAGTAGTTACTATCCAGTCTCCATAAAAATATGAGAGATTTCCAGCAGCTAATGAAATGATGATCTCTGGGTGCCAGCCTCCTGCTCTCCATTAAGTTTCAGTTAATAGCCAAGGAAGCACATGATGAACTAGAGGGAAAAATGATATCTAGCCTATTTCTCTTAGGTGTTACTCATGAACTCATTTCAAAATAGACAGCCTGACAACTGATAGTAAACAGTGGGGGCACTGCAATATATCTTGAATATGAACCATCACCTACACATTGTGGACACCTGTCAGTAACCATTACTATGTGCCGATTTTCATGAATACACCAGGGTGATTTAAAAAAAAAAATAAAACATGGTAACTCCAGCAAAAAGCTGCAAATGGATATGTCATCACTGGACCATTTGCATGTTTTGTCATCTTGTAATTTGTCATGTAATTTTAAATGGAGTCGTCTTAATGCACTGACAAGGAGAGAGGGAGTCGAGACAAGAGGAGCCAGTGAAGCGCGCAGGGATGTACAGGCATTCACACACACGCACACAAAACTGCCTCAGCAAAACTTTTCATTTTGATTAAAAACAAATGATATGGGTGGCCCACGCCGAAGCCTCCGGCATGCCACTCTATTTCTATGCAAATAACAACTTCATGGTTCGTTTTCAATTATTCCAATATGAGAGGCATGCAGGCCTGTGGCAGGGATCGAAAGAGAATCTGTACGACAGAACAAGGCAGAAGAGGGCGTGATCACTGAGCTGGAACAATACTGAAACCATACTACAATATTCTAATTTCTTTTTTTTTTCTTTTTAATTTAGACATCATTCTGCCCTGATGTTCGCTACTTCAAAATCTGCTGATTTTGTTTACTTTTGGCACAACTGATTTTTCCTTTTGTAAAATTATCACACACACACACACACACACACACACACACACTTACTTCCCAGATCTCTTACTCCTTCCTCCTATTATTTGCCACAAAAAGAATGGCCACCTCCAACATTTCAATGAATTCCACATTGAAATGCAGATGCATTAATTGCACAAGTTTTAAATACAATTCAATTAGGGTTTCAAATGAAGAAGGCCAGTGCCGAAGCATAGAACATTATGCCTCCAATTTTGGTGTTTTAACACAAAGTTAATAATAGTATTGGTTAATTGCTGCTCCCCTGCTAAATAAAATATATTAATACTACTGCAGTGCAAGTAATTACCTTGTTGAGAGCTCCAGCTCCAGTGAGAATAATGTGAGAGTTGTCAACCTGGATGGTTCGCTGGCCTAGCCTCACCAGATAGGCCCCAATCCCAATGGCTCGACATGTGACCTATAAGACAAGACCATCTTGATAAGGATCCAAAGACATATAATGGAACCAAATATAAGCATAAAGCATTATAGAAAGGGTTAGGGTTAGTGAATAAAGCTCAAGGCCATGCACATGGCCAAATGTGTGTGTGTGTGTGTTTTGTGCATGTTGAAGTGTCAGCTGCAGCCTTACCAGGTTCATGGTGATGACCTCCTCGTAAGCCAGAGAGGACTCTCCAGCAATCATCCCAGACCCCTTCAGATTCTCCACACCCAGCCCATCATCCTTTCCTATGATGTCAGTGATCTTGTACCTGCATGACAACACATATATTTGCTCAAGCCAGGCTGCGCTGTCCAATCACTTTACCTTTCACTGTCACTACTTCTTTCATCTTATGGGCTTTATACTGCGTTGTCATGCACATTCCACTGATTAGATTGAGAATCACTTCCACATCTTAAACCAATGAGGCGAGTGTGCGTGTTACTGTTAAGTAAAAAAAAAGGACATACCTCGATTCTCCCTCATCCTCCACGTGTTCGCAGTGCACAGAGTTCAGGGCTGAAACCTTCTTGTAATCTTGAGGCGTAAGGTAGAGGTACTTGAAACCCTGTAGGGGGGAAAAGACAGTTTAGCTTAGAAGTGACTGTTATGCATCAGACGCTGGAACACTTAGCCACATGGGAAGTGTCCGAGGAAATGACTGCTGGTATAAACGGACTTCATGAGCTTCCAATTAAAGATTGTTTACAAGATAATTACATTTTGAGGACATTTCTCTTTTTGAAAAACTAACTGTGAATTTCAGGCAGCAAAATCTCTCTAAAATGGATATATAAAATATTAGAAGCCGTCCAATACAGTGTTGCTATATTGAAACTCTGCCCACTGACCTTGTAGGGGTCTGCTGGATCCTGCCAGGCTACGTGGAACATGTGTCTGATTTCCTCTGCCAGGCCAATGCGGGCACCGCTGTTGGCTGCGATGTAGATTCGAGGGATGCCGCTCTCTCGTGCCATCTCTGAGGCTTGCAGGAACAACACGTCCTCCTGAGGCCCAAACGACCCTATCTTGTGCGTGATGTCATTGCTGATCACAATAATCTCACGTCCTGCTGGATATTCGGGAGTCCGCAGAGTCATCCGCCAAGCCACCATACCAATCTGGATGGGCATGAAAGAAGCATTTTAAAATGATGAATGGTAAATTTTGAATGGAGTTCCATAGGGAAAATCAGTCAGAATTTTTTATGGTTTTGAAGGAATTTCTGCTTGTTCATGCAGTGTAGCTGGGAGAAATATTAAGGATGAGATGCAACATAGGCCGTGAATTGGATTTAGCCTCCAGCATTTTATTTTTATTTTGCCTAGTGTATGTTCAGCTGCAAGCCATGGATTTTATTTCTCAGTACACTATCAATAATGCATGAAGTTTAAAAGACTCTGTACCATACAATAATAAGGTGTCAAACAAGCACTCAACCCTACAGCCAAAGACACACAGAGACACCTACAGAAAGGAAGGGAAACTGCACATTTTGTAGTGCTGAGAGGAAAAAGGAAAGATGATGACAAGGTTATGTCCGTGTGAGCAGGTGTTAGAGTTTTTTTGTATTCATGCATCAAGTCATCTTCTGGCTAAATTCACAAAATGTCACAACTTTGTAGAAAAGCCCGGATCTGGCTTTCCTGCTCTATAGATAAGACTGCAACCAAACAAAAATTTTGTTGAAAACACAAAATTGATCAAAAATCACTTCAGCTGCCAGTGATGAAACAAAAAAAAATCTTTACCTCATTGCCCCCTGGCAGTCGGTTCATCTGCACCAGCTGGCCCTGGGGGTCCAGGACCAGCTCTGTGAATGTGAGCATCTCTGAGGGCAGAGGGCATTTGGGCAAGTGGGCATAGGCCTGGGTAGAGTGCCACAGCTTTCTCAGAGCCTGGAAAGAGAAACACAGAAGTGGGAGTAAAATTAACGACTCAGTCAAAGTTAAAGTGGCCAATACGTAACTGAACACATTTAGTGAAGTCAAGATCCAAGTTAATGTTGTACCTGTCTGAACATTTCTGGGAAATCATAGACGTAAGTGGTGCCCAGGGACTGAGCCTGGAAGCGTTTGGACTGCAGCAGGTCCTTGGTGACATAGGGAGTATTGATGAGCATGCCATGTAGGGGACCCTGCTTGTCTCCGTATGCCTGGAACATGATCTGGACAAAAACAGACAGAGAGAGTGTCACTTCACAAATATACTGAGCTATTCAACAGCCTTGCCATGAACATGGTTATGACAAGAGTGAGGATGGTGATTTATGACATTGGGTGTCATGGGACATTGGTGATCTCCACTGCTACAACATAAACACTTTACAGACAAGATGTAACGATCCCTTCTACTGTGATCTACAACCTACAATTAGACTTATCCCTAAGTCCCAGTGTTCCCCAATAATTTCTGAATTCACTACAAGTCTCAACAACACGTTAATGGAATGGCTGACCATCTGTCTTGAAGCAGCTGGCTCAGTAATTCAAAAAAACAACAGTCAAAGACTAAAGGAACGGCTGACCGAGATGGCTTGACAGAAGCCAAGCAGCAGGTCAGAAATCATAAACTATAACCAAACAATAACTTTAGGTCCAAAATTAACACCCAGCAAGCACCAAATGTGGGTAATTTTTTCCTCTGGCAACTAAATTTCACAGTCTGATGTGTCACATGGAGTATAAGAAAATCAGGACTCAAAATCAGTTTTTAGAGATAATAAAAATCAAAGTCACACTGTTTCTAGAGGGACAAAAACTAAATTGACAGGTGACTTGTTCCTCTAGAGTAGAGATAGAGATCTTGATGTTCATCTGGTGTCATCGTTGTGCAAAATCAAGCTTGGGATCAAACAACATTTATGGAAGTATTGTATATTCAGTGACTGAAAGGCAAGAAGGTGACAATGTTTAGGCAAAAACTGTTATGAGAACCAGCACTGCTCATCCTGTGAGAGGCTTTACTGAGAGGTGGCACACATGTGGCCTGGGTGCTGCAATTAGTTGTTTTCAATTTGGTGTGTTTGAGGTGATCACGTTCTGCTCACCGTGTCAGTTAAACAAGTTAGTTATTTATTCCCTTATATGACTTCAATAAATTAGTCTCTTCATTACATTTTTAAGATGCCTTATTTAAGATGCCTTATTTTTCTTTACGGAAAAAAATTGCCCATGAGACTACCAAAAAGGATAGGTGATATGTGAAAACTAGTGCAACTGAATTATTTTTATAAATAAAAAATTCATTTTGGACCCTTAATGTATCACTACCCACTCCACTTTGGCTGTACTATCACACGATATATCACTCTTGTCTTAGTCACAAGATAGACTTCCATATTTGGACGCAGTTATTATTTTCAAGCAGCAATATATCAATCAGCAAGCATGCCAGAAACAAGTGACTTTGTGCCGTTGTAAGTAGCTCCCGCTGCTGCTTCAGACAGAGTCTTTATTGCTTGCTGCTCTGACCACATACACCTAATTTACTGGGCAGAGTTAAAGCTGACTTTGCTACAAACCTTTGGCATCCAAACTCCATGAGAAAGATAGCCCAGCACAAAACCAGGTACAAAACCAAGTCTGGCCTTACGGCAGCACTTACTATATCCTACGTGATTATTATCCGTTTCCCCCAATCAACGGCCCTTTGCCAAGCTCTGCCTGCCCTTGAAGTGCTTCGCTCCTTATCTTTTTCCCCTCACAGACAAACCAATCTTAATATCCAGGTCTTTCTGAACTGTCATAATGTTCTCTGATACCCAATTTCATTTTCAACACCCCTTTGAACAAACCTGAACACCGAAGAAGAGCCTCTCCTGAGCCTAAGGTAATGGATTCTCTCATTAGACTAACATAAGAGAAGTCCTTTTGGATAAGAAAGGGAAATTAAGCCAACATATGTAGCCACTGAGACACATCTGCTTCATGAGTACAGGACAAGAATAAGTGCCTGATGACCCTTGTAGCTAAGTGTTAATGAATAAGACTGAGGGCAATGCAGCCAGTTCTTGCTTGACTCTTGTCTAGAGGCTCCAAATAGAAATCAAATTAAACCCTGCTCTCATGAAACTAATAAAGCAACTGCTCAGCGAAAAAAAAAAAGAAATAGAAAAGAAAAAAGAAACATGAAATGTGAAAGGGGTCATGCCATTATTCTCTATCAACCAACTGTAATTGACAATCTTTTCACAGCTATCCTTTTTCCATTTTTGCACACAGATTCAACCAAAGCTCATTAGAGTGATTAAACATTCACATACAATCAATGGAATGGAACATGGATGATGTGAAGCTTACCTGATCAGCTGTGTCAAGGAAATATTATTACTGACAGACTTGTCTACCAGGCTAGAGGCAATGCAGACATCATACAGGTTCTCCGCTCCAACTCAATAAGTCAAAACCCAATAATTATTACCAATACATTTTGTTTTACAAAAATGGCTGGCTCTTGTTCTTGGGACTGCAAGAGAGCCTTGTGATTTGCATTCTGTGAGCTGAGGTTTCCAGGATGACGCTGCAGCACGCTGCCTGTGACTGGGTGGTAAACAAATGTGATGAAGGATGAGTGAGCGCCCCACCTGTCGGTCTTTGGGCCCCACCTGTCCCGTCCGGGAATCAGTGACCTCCTTGTACAGGCTGATGTCCAGGTAGTAGCCCGACTCATTGGTAAGGAAGAGGCGGATGGGGATCTGCTTTCCGGTGGGCGTCAGGCGGATGTTGATTTTCAGCTCGGCCTGCAGCACGCGCAGCTTCCACAGACGGCTGCCGTAACGCATCACCATCGAGCGCACCGACTCCTCAATCTGGACACGAGTGTGTGGAGAAAGATTAATGAAGACAAGCATATGCTTAATTCATTGAATACAGGGGTGAAACTGTCTTTACATGGACTCCAATACTCTGATATGGAGTTAGCAATACTTGGATTATCACGTGGAGTATACCAATTTTAGTCATTTAAGCCCTGTATAAACATTACTTACACATTACTTGAATTTCTATTTGAGTTTTCACAGCAATTTGTAACACATGGCAATCCAACTGCTTGATGACGCATGCTCTTGTTGAATCTACTCTCGTGTGCAGCTGCACAAACAACAACTTAAAGCACAATGTGAAAGATTTGCAAGAAAACAGCCACAAGGGGAAAGCACAAAAGCAACATAACAGAAAGAAGGCTGAATACTGGAGGGAAATATGAATGGGATAGCTCTTTCAACAAACCATGAAAATAGCTTAATCAAAATATTGTCTGATTTAGAATAAGGCCCGTAGTCAGATTTAATCCACGTAAACTCAATAAGTGTATCAGAGATGGGAGTGAGTTTATTTCACAAACCTTTGATGGGTCCATGATGACTGTGGGGACAAAATTGAGGAAGATGTGATTACAGTCGGTTCGTACGGTCGTGTTATTGAAGGCCACCTCCAGCTCGTCCATGGCTTCCAGCAGCAGACGCTCTGCCTCATTGTGAAGGTACTCAAAGGAGGCCTCCTAATGAAAGGACAGGGACAAAACAAATAGTCAGTAGCAGTAGCACCACTTATAGATTATTAGTTTAATTTGTGCAAATAAATAAATTAAAAATGGAAACATGACCAAGAAGTGAAAAGGACAAAGAACTGTAAAGGAGAATCTGTAACTCATAATGGTGACAACCCATGAAAACAATAGTAAAAACACTAACAAATCATAAAGAAGTACAAACATAATACAAAATGATACAAAATAACCACTGTATTCTCATATTTACATCTTTAAGTGTCCTGTTCCCCCGCCCAGTTCTCACCTTAGTGACCAGATCAGAGTGACGGATGATGGCTCGCACAAAGAAGCGGTAGTCGGTAACCTCCGTGCCCACCTCCACACGGGCAGCGCCAAGGTACAGGTGCATCTTGTGGTTAGCACAGGGGATGGCAGTCAGAGCAAAATTTCGCATGCGGTTGAGCTCCAGCTGGAAGGCCAGCGCCGGCTCCAAGTGACGGTAGATCCTGTCCTCCTCAAACTGCGGACACAGGCGGGACACAGTCACACAGAGAAACAACATCGCAAAAATCTAAAGAACATAAGACTTTTATAAGTTAGGCTTTCCTGCCATCATCTTATCCATTAACAGCAGCTAGTGAAAATTGGCAATTTCAGGAGCACTGAGTTGATATAAGAGCAGAAAGATGCCTGTGAGCCATACACTGTATTAAGTAAATGAAATCAAAGGCAATCTCAATCTCAGAAGGCTGCTAATGGGTGTCATTTCTCTTAAATGGGAGACATAATTAAATAGTTCATTACTTTAATGAGTTTTGGTGGTGCCATTGTAGTGAAACTATCAGGGGTAACGGAGAGGAAGAGCCATCACTGATTGTGATAGAGTGATTTCCAGTACCGCCAGGGGGGTGGGAAAGTTGTTCTTATAACCTCGCCACGGCTTTGAATGGGCTCACAGACAGATGAACTCTTGGTCTTTGGGTTCATCTTCAATAATGTCACAATACTCTGATGTATGAACTTCACATAGGCACTCCTTTATCTTTTTAATAGACCTGTTCATTTCTAGGTAAAACAACACCAGCACCTGGTAATATTTAATAGCAAGAGTGAGGATTGACAGACGGTATGAAGACACTCACTTTGTCTCGGGCGCGGAATGTGAAGAACTTGGGGAATTCTCTCTATGAGAAAGATAGAGAGAACAAAAACAGATGTATACATCAATAACTGTTCATACCAATTCAGAGTTAAAAATCGACAGACATGCCCAATCAGCCGGACACGCACAGATTGTACTCTTGAAACCTCATCGCCGCACAAGAAAATGAGCCGCGGTGGGATCTGGTTGAATTGCCGCATCAATAAATACAAAGCATTATGCTGTGATCATCAGGCCCTTCTTTTATATTCAGTGGCCTCTGTGGTCTGTTACTGCTGTAGTTTATCTGTCAGGAAATCATGGTGTATTCACTCCAACAGCATACTCACATAATAATGGTAACAGGCTTATATATAGGGCACCACTCACCACACTAATGAATAAAACATTTCCCCTTTTTTCATCCCTTGATTCTCTGAATATAGCCTGGTAGTCTTGTTTGACGTTATCAGATGAAGTGTCCCACTTGCCAAAACAATGCCAGACCGATTGTAGACGCACTCATCAACTCAAAGCCTACGTGATAACAAGAGAACTGCAATTGTACACATACTGCAAACCTGACCAGCCATGATTTGATGCTGTGATTGTGCCCCATATTCACACTCAACTCTATTGTGTGAACTGAGAAACGTATTTCAGTATGATCATACAGAATGGGCAGACCAGCTCCAGAGCTACTGACAGAGTGACAAGAGGCCATATAATGACGGTGACATCAAGGAGAGTAATTAGCTCTCATCAGAGCCTGTTATCCTGTCAAAAGAAAATCACACTCTCAATGTGATGGCAAATGGGACAGAACAGGGTATTTCCCCAAATCTAATCCTGCCATAAATTCTTCTCATTATCACCCTCATCTGAAAGCTAGGAGGTGCACTCTTGGCAATGGATCAAACCTGGGTAAATAAATGTGTACAGCTCAATGGGCAGAGCATATCACTAACACTGCCAAGATTAGGGGTTTGGTTCCTACTGAGGCTATCAACGATAAAATATATGCACTCATCATATTGCAGCATTTCAGATGTGTTTCAGATAAATGAACATTGCAAGATGTCAAACTGAAAAACAACCCATTGGCCCTCATTCGCATCCTGATCCTCTACTTACATGAAACCTTTGGTCCACCTCGCAGTTGACCTGCTTCCTGAAATCCTGTCATCAAAAGCACAGCAAAAGCAAGACAGGGATACACAAGGAAGGACGGAACAAGGAGGACAGAGAATAAGGGTTTGAAAAGAGGATAACAGCCAAATCAGAGATATAAATTAGTTTAAATTAGGAAAATAATCACAACATTGCCATTCCATACAAATAAATTCCCAAAGACAATTGCTAATCGAATTGTGATAGACAGAGCAGCAGCTTGTGAGGAAACACACAGCTGACATGGAAAACCTGAATCGGGGTGCTTACCTTTTGAGCAACGAGGAAAGTCAGCCTGCGGATGCCGTGTTCAAACAGCAGGGATTTCTGGGATTGGAAAGGAACAAAAATGTCAGGATGAGGAAGTTCTCGGGAAGTTCTCAAACCGTTTCTGCTGAAAGTAAGAGATGCGAGTCTAACCTTGGACTGAGTGAACTCCCGGAACATGGCTGCCAGGCCGTCATCATCGATGTCACTGTCGGTCTTAATAGCCACATTCAGGATATGGATCGGCTCGTCCTGAATACTCTGGGATAGAAATCAAACCAACATCATTCCAAGGAAAACAGTCACGGCAATGAATGACAATTGTGTCTACAATTACTTCCTCTAGAGAGTCTACTCTCTGTTCCTGTTGTGTTACCTTGTTGTCCTCTTCCCCGTACAGGACAGGATTACCTCCCTCTGGGAAGGTGGGACTTGGCGGAGGAGAGTCTGAGAAACAGCTCAGCACGTCCTTAATGTTCCTGAGGATGAAGCAAAACATAGTTAAGCCTGAATTTTAATCACAGGGGTAAATTGATCTTTTTCTCTGGTTAGAAAAATCCAGATCAGCACCAAAAAAAATAAATAAATAACCAACCTATCAGATATATCCAAGCTTGAGACAATTTCAAAAAAGCACTGACCTGGTGAACTCTTGGAAGGACCGGAAAGACACCATGGCTCCCATACGCTGACAAGGTGGAGTAAAGGAGGTGTCGAGTAGGACATCACTCACACTGGCCACGTGCACCATGCCGTAGTGGTTTAGGTTGGACGAGAATGACATCCTGGGGTTGCCAATACAGACAGAGATTACAATGGGAGCCTGCCACACCACGAAACTCACAGATTCTTCGACGATCTTCCACCTCCACCTTTAATTAAGAACTTCACAGCCCATTTGACCCTCGGATCTCTAAAAAAAAATCAGTTCTGAGATGCCGGGGTATGAAGCATTCTGGCTCCCCATTCACTTAAATGCTAATATTAAAACATAGTGACATTTCCTCACAAAGCACAGGAATCACTGTGAATGAGGGCCAAAATGTAAAAACCAAGTGCATGGTTACAGAATTACACTTTCAGATCTGAACTCAGTTTAGTTTCATATATTACAAAAGGTGTGTTAAGTAGATTTGTGACAGACCACTTGTTAGTCAAACAGAAACAATGGCAACAGTCAGGAACGACAAAAGATCTGAAGCCACCAGCAAGACACCAGTTTGCCCAGTTCCTTTAAATATTCGCAGGGTCTTCCTTGTTGGGTGTTAGTCCTTTAATTATAACAGAGATGTCGCAGAAATTAGACCCGCAGCAAGTACTAGAGAAGTTGTATGTTTCAAACCTGTCCACAGATTCCAAATCTGAGGTATTTTTCTTCTCAGATTTGCTATTGTCTGCTTTAAGATCCTTGGTCTTAGTTTCTTGTAATATAGTGTCCATGGTTTTTATATTGTCCAGAAGTGGTGCAGACATTTTCCTGGTAGGACAGTCACAGGTTTCAGTGCATTCAGTACTGGAACATTTCCCAGAATGTAACTTTAATTTTCTTACAGCATATTACATGAATTATTTTCACTGGCAATCATCCAACAATCTACAATATTAAATCACATACACACAACAGTTAGGCATGTGTACAACACTCTCACACAAAGACAAAAACACACTCTCACACACACACACACACACTGACTCAAAAGTGTTTGACACTGAGGCTGAACAACAAACGCCATGCTGTTGTCAGTAAAACTTGAAAAACAAACAGCTGATCAACCAGACTACAATCCAGTTACTAAAATCAGATTCATTTTGGTAGCATTCAAAGCCCCAAACAGCTGCATAGCCAAACAACTCGTTGACTCAATGATGAGATTAATTAAATTTGTGGATTATTTGTTTGGCCATGCAGCTAGCTAATCTACAGTCGCTAACAGTCTACGTCTACGTATTGGTTGCAATAGGAAGAATGTTTACTATACCTGTTAAGAGTGGGGATGTTCCCTCTGCAATCAAACAACATTGATTACTAAGTGGTTAGTGGCAGGCATCAGGACAGGAAGACAGTCAAGCATAGCAATGTGTGCGCACACCTTTTAATTTTGAAACCACAATGGATTGGCTGAATAATCCACATCTTAGCTGTACCGATCAATACCCAAATAAATGCAGTTAATTTTAAAAAATGGAACATAAGGGAAATTATGATAATCTCTTTCTCATCATAAGACACACATTTCACCTCCTGACTGCTCCCTCCATAACATGCAACATGATATCTTTATACTGAGGAACTGTCTTAGCAGAGGAAGATGATTGTTTCACACTCACATGCTGTCTTTAGTTCATTCAGTAATAATCAGTTATGATGAGCCAAATATGAAGATGAATTCAGACAAGTAAAATTATATGCATGCAATAAAATGAGTGTTTGATGGCAGTGGCAGAACTTCTACAGCTAATTACATCAACAAACTCAAATCAACACAGCCAGCAAAGGAACACACGGGCACTGCAAAGCATCAAGAAGCAAAAATACATCAAAGCACACATACACATACATAACATACACACACTGAATACCATCAGGATGGAGAACATAAGTACAATAGAGATGACAGGGTACAGGGTCTGGCAATAAGCAGTTTTCTCAAATGCTGAGCATGTACACGACAAACCCAAAGTTTGTCTCTAGTTTTTCTGTTCCAAGTTTCAGCTGTCACAGAGGCAGCTGCTTTTTTTTTTTCCAGGACTTAAAAGGCAGAGCAACTCACATGGGACTCTTGGGGATCAGGATCTTGTTACCCATGAAACTCACACTTTTGACAAACCAGGAAACATATTTTCAATCTTGTCAAATACATTCCTCTGCACATGAAGAGCATTTATATGGAGTAAAACAATGTTTGATGCAGCACAGCTGGGAAGGTGGGAAAGGGGGTAAAAGGACCATGGCACCATGGAAGAACTGGAGATGGTGAAAAAACAAAAGACACTGGCTCCCACCTACGGTAACTTAATGTTACCGTGTCGAGATGTCACAAGAGTCGATACTTAGGTACCAAATCAATTCCAAAGTTTGGAAAATGATACCAATAGTAGTGCTTTTAGCATCAGTAGTGCTGATGTAAATGAACCCCTCACTGTATAACTCAGTGTTTCCTATTGTAATGTAGCCTTAGCCTTTATGTTTAAATACCTGAAACACCTTAAGTTGCAGCCGTGCTTACAGGACTGTACATAAAAATGAAACCATATAGTGATATGATCGGTATTTGTTGTTACAGCAGGACATTACACACATTTTTCCTTCTCATTTGAAATAAGTATTCTGTTTGGCTGCTTTGTTTTGCACTTGAAGACTAGTGGCCAATATTGTACTTAAAACTGAGTGAGTGATCTTATTCTAATGTAGCTTATATGTTTAAATACTTAAAACACAAAGTTTATGTGTACTTGTCAATGTTTATTCAGCCTGATGAAATAAAAGAAGTGTGTGACTGACTGGGACTTCTGTTTTTGCCGTGGTATCAAATCAGGTATCAAGAATTGCGGATTTTAACCGGTCTTGGTATTTTGGCAATACCAAAACTCTGGTATTGTAACATCCCTATTACCATGGCAGTGACTTAATAAGCACTTTATGTTTTCATCTAATACAAGATGATACTGAAACAATGACAAGCTGTGTCAAAAATAGTCAGCACAAACATATGCTTTGTGTGCACGCATCACATTTCCACAGTGCCACAAAAGGGGCAGAAGCAGGGAAGGTGATGCACAGCGAGGGAGTGTTGGGATGTTATTTGTGTGTATATGTGTGTGTGTGTGATACCTGTTGGGATGTGAAGTGGGAAGCATAAACTGGAACTCTACGATACAAGTGTTGTCCTTCAGCTGCCGGTGCTGAACACTGTTGAGCTCATAGGCGATGTACGCTCTGCGAACATACACCTGAGAAAATAGGAGTCAGAATGTGGACCGCTTCCTTTTTGAAATTCACTGAAATGAAGTGAGGGCAAAGTGTGTTTCAGTACTGAGACCAGTCTCACTCTCACCTCCAGGGCAGCCATCCTGACCACCTGGTTACTGTGGTAGAAGAAGTTGGGCAGAACATCAAAGATGGATGTCTCTGAAAGGATCAGTTTCTACAAAATAAAGGGGAAGCAATTAACCACCATGAACAACAGATCCATCGTCTGAACAAATAAAGCACAGCTGTTTCTAAATCCCCACCTGCAGGTTCTCGATGCAGAACTGATGTCCATACATGTCAATGGCAGAGAGGAAGATGGACTCCACCTGGTTGTGTCGGAGCTCATAAGAGGGGAGGTGGGAAGCTATCAACACCTGGGTACAGAAGACAAGATCAATGTGAAATGTCTATTATGCTCCACTGTTTTCATTTATTCATAAACTTTGTACTGTGAATATAACTTCAGCGATAGACTCTAGTCAAACTTTAAAATGTTCAAATACTTAGGAAGGCTTATGCAGACTTATGCAACTTTTAAGAGCCTATACTTTTGTAAAATATTAATTTTCTCTCATATAAAAATATGGTGGAGAATGAACAGTGACATCTGGTGGTCAAATTGTAAGCATTTTTGAAAGATTGAAACCCAAATGCCCCAAATGGAAGTAAGTGATAATTTCCACAATATTTCCTAGCAACCACATCTTTCATCAGAATTTAATGTGAGTAAAAAGGGTGTTTTAATCAATGGTAATGGGACACTTTTATCTTTTGCAGCCTCACTTTGTGTTTTAAGGCTCATACGCATCTTTTTTCATAAATATCCTGCATAACGTGGCTTTAAATGTGGTTTCTAAAGAATTCAAGTTTTTCACTGAAGCAAGCACACTTTATACATATTGTAGGATAGTCAAAATGTGCTTTAGCATTGTGTGTTTATTTATTTATTTTTTAAATTTTTGTTATAATGTAAAACAAATTTGTCAATAGAAAAAGTAACTGACCTGTCGGGCACGCAGTGCCACCTTGGCATTGGTGGTTTTGCTGAGCTGGGTGAGTTCAGTCAGGATGGCCATCAGCTCATCTGTCAGCGTGGGATCACGGCCACACAACTGGTCCTAAACATACAAGATGATCACAAGCTTGTTACATGTCAAACACTTTGTTTTAGAAAAAGACAAGTGTCCTAGTGGTATATACTCAAGCTCTATATGTATAAACGTAGATATATCCATATGCATAGACAATATACATATGCATTAACTGAGTGGAACGGCCAGTGTAGTTAACCTTTTTACTCACTGCACTGGAATATTAACGGTCTCAGTCCCTCAGTCACTCTGAGACACAAGCCTCAGTTCCATTAGAGCAATCTTTATTAGTGATAACTGATAAAGATTTTCACATGATGAAAGCAAGGTTAGTAATACAGTGAGGAAGGACACTTACAATCAGCATAGTAACCAACAGGTTCTTCTTGGTGACTTGGGCGTGAGAGAAGATGTAGTTGAGCACATTGGCCATGTCGCCCTTGTTTTCCTCACGCAGTGCGAAAACACACTTGTCGTAGTGTCCTGTAAGCAGATGCACAACTGTCTTCGTACATACTGAGAGGCAAATGCAGCTTCCAAGAGAGATGTTGACATGTTTATTGTGAAACTGCTCCCTCAAGTGGAGAAAGAGAGTAACTACAACTCTTCTGAGAGAGATCTGGAAAACAGCAAAGCTAAAGCTACTACACCTAACATCACCTTTCATATAACAGGCCTTCACCACAACAAACTTTGAGACAGTAGTGTGCTGCTGTTGCTCCTCACCATTCTGGAACTGGATCTCAACTTTCAGGTACTGCCTGAGCAGGTCCATCACCACAGCCTTCATGTGACCACGGATGCCACTGCGATACCTGTGAGAGAAAACAGTCACGTCTGGGACAAAGAGGCTGTGTAATGTGGAGAGTGGTTATACTAAAACACATACAGTAGGGACCAAAAGTAGATCCATACATCTGTGAACCAGGGCATCTACTGACCAGGAAAAGAGAGCATATATAGTGAAGCGATGGGTTTGCTGACTAGGTGTTGCGGACTAGTTGTTTGGTGCAGGCAACTAAGATACTGTCCCAACTCATTTTGGCATGCAAACCTGAGTCAAACAGTTTTGCTTTATCTTGGAATTACTGATACCAATACCGGGTTAGGGTTATGTTTACCGAGTATCAGTATCTAGTAGCAGTAGTACCAAGACTAATATCCAATACCAAAAGCCCTGAGTAACATGTCAGAGATAAAAGAAAACTGTTTTGATTTTTTCTATTTTTGGCCCACAGAACCCTGTGTTTCTCAAACAATGAGAAAAGGAAGGATTTTATATCAGTTATTTTGTCCAATGACCGCATTTTAATGGCCCAAGCCATTCTGTGAAAATAATGGATTAGTTTGAGGCTTGTATCACTCAGTACCAAAGGTTTCTTACTCTGTATTGTTACTGGTGTTGAAAAAGTGGTATTGCTGAATCCCTGCTTGGGATATACTCACTTCTGCACCAGCTGGACGATGCTCTGTGTGTTCATAAAGAAGACCTCTCTCTCTGACTTCCTGTTGAGGGTAGCAGCATGGCTGTCCAGGATGTTTGCAATCTGGAAACAAGCAAGAAACATGTTCATTTATTCAAGAATTTAATCCTAATGGCAGTAAAAAATATCCATTGATTTGTTCCCATTAAATCTAAATTGGTACACAGGTAAACTCAGGGTTAGGTGGAAGATTGCAGGAGGTATTCAAAACGTAAAATTTGAAATCAGACTTAGAAATAAAGCTGAATGTCATTCAAGTCGTATGATAAGGTTGTATCACTACTAATAACATTCATTTTCTAGTTTGTCATAGCTCTTCATAAAATATGCATAAATACCAAATCATCCAAAATGCATTTAGTCCAGACTGTTACAAAAACACTGTGAGGAAACGCCTGTGCTCTTATTATCAGCTAAAATACTGATAGCTCATATCTGTTTTATGTGTAGATACAAAAGTGCGCGCGCACACACACAAACACACACACACACACACACACACACACACACACACACAGATGTTTTCTGTAGCCTAAGACCTGGTGCCTGCTTTCTGCTTGCCCTTTCACTCAGACAAGTATGCAGTCAATTGCTGTATTTTGAAATAATATGTCTGTGCAAGAAATTGTGCAAAAAGTCGAGGGGGAGGATTTTTTCAGCTACTGTACTAGACACTGCAGACACCGCTGTTGAGAAATCCCTCTTCCAAACTAACAAAACTTTTGAAAGATGGTAATGTTGTAGGACCATGGTTAACATCGATTGATTTATTGCAATGGACTTTCAAAATTATTTTATTCTATTCTATTTTTTTAAAGAGAGCAATATCAAGAATTGCTATATGATTGAATTATGTTAGATTATACATTAATCATATCAATTTACAATCTCATACTTCAATTTACATGATAGTTCATTCACATCAAGGCTGATTGAACGATCTCATAGTTCGATCAGACTTGATGTCCAAGACAATGCAGGACACTTAAGATTTATAGCACAGAAGAACAGAGCAAAAAGGAAAGGAAAGAAGCAAAGGAAAGAAACTGCGTGTGAGGAGAGGCGGAGCACCTGCTGGCTGGGAAACTGGCAGAGCACAGAGGTGATATTGCTGGCATACTGAGCCATCTCCTTCTTGATAGCCTTCTCCACAGCCGGGGGGATGCGACCGGACACACTGGTCATAATGTCCTGCAGCTCCAACAGGGGCAAGGAGGGATCTCGCATGGTCTTCATCAGCCTCTCCACCCATTCCTTCAGCTAAGAAAACAACGACAAGAAGATGAGGAACTGCTTCGACTTGATAGGGCTCGCGTTTGTTTCTGTGTGTGAACTCTTACTCTGGCGCTGAAGAAAGGCTCAGGAAGACAGTAACCGTTCATGATGTGAACGAGGTGGTCCAGCGTGCTGTGGAACACTCTGTGTAACTTCTCTCCTCTCAGTGCCACAGCCTGGATGGTGGGCAGGACCCCTGTGTGCAGCTCCGCCTACAATGGAAAAAAACTTACTAAGCCATTGCCCATATTTTATTGTTTCATATCCAGGTGAGATGGCACACAGGTGAAATGTACCTGTTGCACTCTGCTGGGATCATCCAGCTGCAGCTTGGCAATGACACAACCAGGCTCCAGAGCAGCTCCAGCCCTCTTCACATAGTGGATACAACCAGACTCCACAGCCGTCAGAGTCATCACCATCTTCATCACCTGGAATACACAAGCAGACAGTTTACATGCAACAAATCCCATGAAAATAAAGTGAATCTGAATTAAACACACTTTTTTATGTGTGAGTAACACACCTCTATCTCAGCGTAGCACTGGCCAGCGAACACGTGTCCACCGTCCTCTACTGTGTATTGGATGAGTTTTCCTGCTGAAGGAGACCGCAGCAGCGAAGGATCATTCTCCTTTTCAAATACACAAGTCTTGTTCCCAATTGTGATGCGATACCTGTAGGGAAAAAACGTAAATACAAGTGTCAGAGCCAGATCCTGAAGACTTAACATCTGTAAATATTAAACTCTGTTGATACTGACCATTGCGAGAGTTCTTTCTAGGCACTAAGAATGTTTTTCATACTGAAGCCATATCTTCAATTTTCATTTATTGTAATTGCATGTATGTCCTATTGTCCAGTGCTGCAATGGCCATATTTGCCCCTCTGGTTCTGTAGAAGTCATGTCAATCTTAATCTTTGTTTGATGCCTTACCTGTCCACCTCCTCCTTCATGTAGGTGGTGTAGCTGCTGCCATCATAGGACAGCAGAAGGCCTCCATCACTGAGCCGATGGACATCCACCTCGGCTGAGGAGCTGTTCATGATAACCACGTAGGAGTTGGGAGACTGTCGCGTCACTGTCAGGACGTACTTGGTACCTTCGTAGATCAGCTCCACATCCACGGTGTTGAGAAGTGTGTGTGCCGGCAGCACCTGGCCCCTGGACAGAGGGTGCACAGTGTGTCAGATCTCCTATTCAGACATTGGTATCTTGTATCCTGTAGAGCTATTGCTTGGGATGGATTACAGTGAAATACCTTTCAAGAGAGTGCAGAAAGTTGGACACACTGTTCCTCAGATTGACATCTGCCACATGAAGAGCCCCGCTCACAATTCCTAGCATGGTGTCTGGGCGCTCCGCCTGCACGCATAACATTTTGTAATGATCCTCATTTACTGAGAGAATATAGACCAATTTAATTGTAAAATAAACAATCAGTCATTCTCTACTTTAAAATCAATTTAAACAAAGAATGTGAGCTTCAGCTCATCTCGGGTGTAGTTTAAAAAAGTGTGTATAGGTTTTTGTGGGAAGGTGAACGAGCTGCTCTCTGCATGCTAAATTAACACAGAATGGCAAAAGAAAAGTCAGAAATCAGACAATTGTCTTAAGATCATCATCAGCAGTGTTTTTAGTGTGGATTCAGCAGTGGCCTCATAAATAAGCACAAACATGCTGCGAGAAAGTTTTGCCCCATGCTAACTTTATAGTAGGGCACCCAAAGGCCACAACAGGAAAATCTCTACATACCTGCATCTTCTCTGAGATAAGCCTGTCCAGCCAGCCAGTGTCAATGCTGTTGTGCTGAAAGCTTTCCGTCTCCAGCAGCTTGATAAGGTACTCCACTGTGGTCCTGAAGTCTCCTCTGATTGACAGCTCCTTCAGAGCCACAACCATGTTGCTACAAAGAGACAAAATCACACTGTAACTACATGTGCTGACTGTAAAAAGACTCAACTAGGACTTAGCTGGGTACACAATGTGAAATTTTGACCAAATGCCAGTTCCTCTTGCTGACAGTGCAGTGTGCATGATGCTTTCAAGTTGCAGCGTGCACTCACGAGATTGCTTCCTCACGATTCTCTCCCCAAGAGAAACAGTGTCCAAACTGGGAGTCAGCAAATTCATGCAGGCCTCCAGCTGCTGCAACGCTGAAGTAACCCCACACATTTTTGTTGCTGCGGAAATTCAGCTCCTGCACCGTTCCCGAGCTCGGCTTAAAACCCTGAAACATACACATGCGCACAAACATTTCATTTGAGCCCACTGAATAATCTGAACCATGTAATAGTTAATTTGATGTTTCGACAAGTATAACATTTTCTTACATAATAATAACAATAATAATAACAGAATTAAAAAATAATACTAATGATAATAGGGCTGTAACTGGTGATTAGTTTTTCCTTTTTTCTCTTTTCCTTTTTCCATTTGTTGATTAATTGTTTAGTCTATAATGTCAAATACAATAACAGATGATCATTTGAAGTTACTGGAGCACAGAGTAAAAAGTGACAGCCTCAAATTGCTTCCTTAGTCTGATCAGCAGCCAAAAAAAAGTATTAATTTTATGATATGAACAGAAAGAAGTTAGCAAATCTTGGCATTTTAGCGTGATCTTAGGGAAGCTGTAATCAGCAAATGATTAGGATTTTTACTTATATAAATATGAGATAATATAAATAAATATGAGATACAGAATGATTACTCAATTATCAAAATTATTACAGGTTATTACAGATAAATTTTCTGTCAATCAACAAATCAATCAACTAATTGTTTCAGCATTAGATAATAATAATAATAACCTCACCAATGATTAACAAAAAAAACAAAAAAACACCTAAGCTACCTAGTGTCTCACAATAATATATTAAACATCACCTTGTTGATGAGCTCAACAATTAAACAACTGAAAGCACTAATTGGCAAATATTCCTATTTCAACACACTTGTCTTCTCATACCACATTTATTGCTAATAAGAACTCGTATCTTGAAGCATAAAGAGTTGCAGCAATTTCAGGAAAATCTTTGTCTCATTAATATGCAAATTTTATGCAGCAAGATGCTTGAGTTATTATGCTCACAAGAATATGTCTGCAAACAGACATAGTCATCATGACTATATAAACACTAAAACAGAACCAATACAACTAGAGAAAATAACTTTATCATAGTTTTCATGTGGCATTTAACTGCAAATACTTATTGTCATGTAGTAGGAAAGTGAAGGAGTGAAGCGTACCTCATCGGGGTTCTCACTGGTGATGCGGGCTGCGATGACGTGGCCCCGTGGGGAGGGAGCCGTCGACAGACCCTCAAAGTCAATGGGAGAGTCTCCCCAGGGCTGGACGCCATACAGCATCCTGATGTCTTTGATCCGATGGAGAGGGATACCCATAGCAATCTGACAACAGAGAACAGATTTAGTAAGATAAAGCACGTGCTCTTACACTGACATGCAATACAAGGGAACAAACTGATGGGCGCTGATCACATAATGAGTGACTTTTGCGTGTACTGTAGATAATAATCCCAGCAGGGTAAAATCAAATTACATAAACTGCCTGCCTCCATGAGGATTAATGTGCACTGTGGATCCATTTGCTTTAACTGAACAACATACTTTTCCCCAATCATTTTTTACCAGTTGTCCGAACTACTGATAAACGGAACAGTAAGGACGGATCGGCAGCACTGTTGTTGTCTGGGAAATGCGTAACAGTAGGTGGGTGACTTCCTGTGTAACAAACAGCGCGTATGCCTCCCACAGTGACGCCCAATGTGCTCAGCTGCACCGCCTCCCCGGCAACACTGCCCTTCAGCTTCAGTGCCACTGACCTATATACACACACAATCCTAAATACTGCAGAACACACCACGTGACCAGCTGCGGCTACAATCACCAGAGCTTACTACAATGTTTCTGCATATCCGCTCCTTCTCTTGCAGTTGGTTGCCATGGAGACAGGGGGCCAGTCTTGTGCTAAGCAGTGAAGCATGCTAACTGTGTCTGCCACTAGACAGACATGGGACTAAAGTGCATCATGTGTGATGTAACGTGCTCTTTTCTAGCATGTGCATGTGTGTCTAAGTGTGTGTGTGTGTGTGTGTGTGTCTCTGTGGGTGAGACCAACCTGCAGCTGGGCGGCAGGCAGGTTGACGTCAGCCACCATCTCAGTACAAGGGTGTTCCACCTGCAGACGAGGGTTGAGCTCCAGGAAGTAGAAGCTGCCCTCTTGGCTGTAGAGGTACTCCACTGTGCCAGCGCTGACATATCCCACCATCTTAGCCAGCTTCACTGCACACTGAGGTGGTAAAACGTCTGTTACTATGCTTATCGAGGTTCAAACAGATGAAATAAACAATGAAAAAGCCCTAAATTCTATTAATCAGCATTATTTATCAGATTCAGCAACAACAACAATAAGCAAAGCTAGATGGGTTATACCTTTTCCATGTCTTCAAACACGTCCGATGTGGCGATGGTAGCTGGAGCCTCCTCTATGATTTTCTGGTGCCGTCGCTGCACGGAACAGTCTCTGCCAAACAAGGAGATGGCATTTCCATATTGGTCAGCCAAGATCTGTACCTCCAAGTGGCGAGCATGCTTGGCTAGCTGCATGACGAAGATGGGCGATCCTGGAACCTCCGTCTGGACCTGGAGAGCCAAGGAGAAAAAGGGGATGCAAGTGATTATCACATATATAAAAAAATCCTCTATATTAGGGCTAGGCAAAATAGACAAAATAAAATTTTTGCTATCTTTGACTGAATACCTTGAAATAAATGACTACTGGCGCTTTCATAAGATATTTACAGACATTTTTGATAAACAGTCATTAGTAATGTGGATAGGATGACCGAACAGATAGAGGTAAATAGTAGAACAGCTGAAACAGTCTGATTGGTTCAGAAAATTGCATCCCTTTACTGTAATGCTGCCTTTAAAACCAGGAAAAGACAACACTTACACCATATCACCATATTATGATATCCAAAACCCCAGACGATATCTAGTCTCATATCATGATATTAATATAGTGATGTATCGCACACCCAACGCTGCATTGTATAAACTTGCACACAGTGACACAGACATACTACTGCATTTAGGCAGAAAATTTAAACTCGCCTGTCTGAAGAGGTTAGGGAAATCATCGGCTGAGTTGACCTTCCGGATGCCCTTTCCTCCTCCTCCCTCTGAGGCCTTCACCATAACAGGGTAGCCCACCTCTTCTGCCGCCTGGCAATGAACAAACATGCTTTTCAGCACGCATGCAAAGATGTATACCAAAGCACATGGGACATTAATTATGAATTATCAACATTTCAGGAGACACACTAACCTTGAGGCCAGCCTCCACATCCTGGATGCAGCCCAGCTCATACAGATCAGGAGGAACGTTGATGATTCTCTTCTTTGCATTGCTCTCTGTCCATTCTACTGTCAGGCCTTAGGCACACATAAAGAGCTCATATTGATCCTTTGTATTGTCATGTGAAATGGCATAAGGATAATGGATATGTTATGTCTTTGAAACCAAAGCAATTAAACAGTCAATGTTGCCAATGAACACATAATGGGTTTCTCAATAAGAAATAATGAAAAACTACCAATATTATCAAAGCTGATATGTTGTTCCTTCCCTTGAATGAAATGCCAAGGTAAAAATTTGTTGTTGCCTCAGGACATTTTGGCCATTTGGAGACAGTACCAAACCAGCAGAAGGAGTTAGGACCCCATCCCTCCTCTGACCTACCTGTCCCACTCCAGGGCAGGGTTGGAATGCCGGCTGTCTGAGCCACGATAGAAGAAGCAATCTTGTCGCCTAGGGCCCACATGGCTTGACTCGGGGGACCTGGGAAACAAAAACTCCATTAAAATAAACTAATCCTTTCTTATAGCTCGTAGATCAGTTAGACGGTAAACAAATCAACGGATAAAGAATCTTCTCCTACCCATGAAAGCAATTCCATGTTTATGAAGCAGCTCGGGGAGTTTGGGGTTCTCTGAAGCGTGACCCCATCCGGCCCACACTGCCTGTAAAGAAAGTTAGAAAAACCAGGTGATCAATTTCATGGTCATTACTTACCGCAGAAAACCTACAGACAATATTAAATACAATATTCGGTGGTACCTGAACAGGTATGCGCTTAGCGATGTCCAGAATGAGCTCTACATTGGCGTAGTTGTTGTTATTGGTTCCTCCCGGCACAGGGACGTAATGGTCGGCCATTTTGATGTACTCTATGGAGAACAGACCCGGAATAATTAAAGGAACGCACATTTGTGAAGTGAATGACTTCAGAAAAAGATCTAGTCATCTATTTCACTGGTTCTCAAATCTGGTCAACAAAACCTACAGAGCTGATAGTTTTCTACCAGTTAGTTACTTGCATTCACTCTACATCTCTGGGTGTGAATCAGGCTACAATGACAACCAACACAGCTTTGACTTAAGAGCCAATGATCGATTTTTTCCCTATACCCATCGCGCTCTCTACAAGCTCAGCGGTTGGGAAGCTGTATAACAGAGCTGGAGGGCCTGAACTGGCCAGTCCGTCCTTGTGAGCCTTGTGTTTGTTCCAACTCATTAAGGCTACTGTTTATCTGTGTCAGGTGTTTTGCTGTGTCATTAAGCACTACACAATTGATGCACTTAGAGTTTCAGCAGAGAAGGGAAGAAAGAGAGGTCCGCTAGCTAGCAGACCTTGGTGCTCACACTTAATGAGGTTGGACATGGATGTATTAGTTCTTGTACAAATAACAGTACATGAGGGTTGTTTGTTTAAGCAACACATTTGAACACTATGATCTTAGCAACATTTTGACATGTTTAATTCAGAATGTCATTCTATAAATCTTTAAAAAGAATTTTTAACATCGTTTGTGTGCGATCTGACAAAGTATGGTGTTGAAAGGCCTCTAAAACCACATTAATCAAAGAATAGAATAGAAAAGAATATGCCCTCAGTAGCCTATGAATAGCTAACATTAGGTTCATACTTGAGGTCTATTATGGACAGCAGCTAACTCTGGTACTGATTGTAGTACGTTGAGGAAGTTGCCTCTCATTCATTTTGACCAGAGTTTCTGCTATTCCCTCCCCCTAAACACTTTGGTTTCACCACCACAGAAATATTGTAACAAAGCTCACCTGCATTGGCCTTCAAGTCCTCTGGGGTAACCATGACCACGAAGCGGATTGCCCTTTCATTGCGGAACATCTCATAGGCCCACCGGCGGATGGAACGCATGCATTTGACCGCTGCAATGCCATTGTTAGCGATAAGGACCTGGAGAAGCAAAATAGTTGAGTTACCAATGTTGATTTCTTTGCTTAATTAAAAAACATCAGTGTTTATAATTTATTAAAATAATTCCAATCTGGCCAAATTGTGTCAGATTCACAGCACAGAAGTATCTGAACTTAAAATTATCAACAACTTTCCAGGCAGGGCCCAATCTGTTGTTCCAGCAGTGATACCGTAAAAGTTTGTGCAATTATACAGGGATGCCCCTTTTTGCCCCACAAAACTTATGGTATAGGGTACATAATTGTAAAGTGTCAAAATTGGGGCAAAAACATATCTTAACAATATGGGAAGCGCAAAAAAAATTAAACTTATTAAAAAAACGAATAAAAAAATAATAATAAACATATAAAAAAAGTAAATTTTATAGATATTGTTTTGTCAGGCCCTATACTAACAAGTGGTGCAGTTTTGCAGAAAACAGAGCCAATGTGTAAGTGGTAGGCATTGTCTTACAACAACCAAACACGTCAACTGATGAGGGAAGTCCTACATGTGCACAATTTCAGGAATTTTGTCCAAAAAAAAAAAAAAAAAGCACAATACCGAGTACCTGAAAAGGCATAACAGAACATTTCCCACAAAGATAAACTCTTGTCATTGTATGAAACCTACTTTACTACATTGCCTTTTTATTTTACTATTATATCTTTGTTTTTTTATGTGTTTTGTTTAGTTTTATAATTTTGTTTGCATTGGTTAGTTTGTATTCATATTTATTTAAATTTGGTACATGAGTGAATGTTTCTGATTTGATTTGTCTTAGCACAACATGCTGTTGAAAAGTGTTAAACAAAAATAATTATTACCTTCTCGATGACCTTGTTGCCACCAAAGCGGGTGACAAATTCAGCAGGGGAGGCCACAGTGAAGTCCCTCTGCAGGTCGATACGACGGCGATCTCTGCCCTGCTTCACCAGGTGCAGCCCAGACATGCTCGGCCTGTTTTAAGAAAGATGGAGAATGCACATAGTGGGCCTTCAGAATAACCCCAGTATCAGGAGGCAAAGGATATGTTTGTTGTTATGTTCAGATGCTTATAACAAACTCATAATTAATCATTTCCCATTTTCAACTGTGCAGAAAATTCAAAAATCTGTATCTTACAAGAACAAGAAATTATAAATTAACTTGACAAATACAAAATATCACGCCAGATCTATTCAATGGCAGCTGGACTTTCTCAACAGTTTATATTTACAGTCCAGATAAAATGATATTGGTATCAGCACATGTTGATAAGAGAACTACTGGTCTAAGCAGAGAGCTTGACTACTGTCTCTTATCTGAAACTTTATAGTTTGTAAGTGAAAGGATGGAGATAAAATGGAGACAAGTTTCATCTTATAACTGTGACAATAGAAAGTGTTAAAGACAGGGCATGAAAACTGATCAATTATGTGAATTATGGACAAAATCAAATATCATGATATCTTTGACAGAATAATTCTAGGCCTACATCATTATTGTGACGATATCGTCGGGATGACTATTGGTATTTTTCTAGGATATTTACACACATAAGGATTTTGATAATCATTATGATGTGCATATGATATCACAATGTTACAATATGCAAAATCTAGCCTCAAATCACAACATTCATATCATATCAATATTATTTCTCAGACTTAATGTGAGTTATCATGACCAGTGCAGGCTCACGGCTAGAGGAACAAAAGTGAAGAGTTGATATTGATATCTTTAGGGGAATTCAGTCTGCTTGCATATCCCTCGACAAATCAGAGCACAACAAGATAGGACACCTCCAATCCAGAAAATTCTACTTGTCCAAAAACAACACCTATAGCAAACTAACAAGCAGCTAGGGTTCATTCCTGAAATGTGTTTACAGGCTTGGGCAAGCTCTCTGATAGGATGTACAGAGCCCTTGGAATCAAGCTCCACCCTCAGACGGAGCCACACGAGGAGCAGCTAGTACAAGGGGAGGGATATCACACTCAAATGGAGGGTGTGGCAGCGCCTGAGCTAGTTTGGCTGGCTGGCTCCTGTGGTCTGACACTGCACTATTGCATCACTGTGGGGGCACTGGCATGAGGCAAACAAGACCCTAGTGAATGGGAGCTCTGATTTGATGCCAGCTGCAGAGTTGAATGAGTTTCTGTGGTGCTACCAGAGGGAAAAACCTGCAGGGGAAAGAGGCAGACACCTCTATCCAGTATTTCCAGTTTTGAAATTGTTGTCCCAACTTTCAGTCAACCCCCACTACTCTCCTCCTCTTGTTCCTTGTGAAACTGACCACACAAAACCAGTCAGGGCAGGTAAATGTTAAAATCTCAGATGGACCAGATGTTGTTTTGTTTTCTACCCTTAGAGTATCACCTCACCAACATGCAGAATGCAACCAATACAACAAAAAACTAGCAAACTTCCCACATAAGCACAAACATATCTCATCTTAAGATCTGTGAGCCTTGAGAGAAAAAAAATATTCACAAGTTCCCTTTTCAGTGAAATAATACGACTGCCAAAGTCCAGTGAAAGAGTTAGCAGAGGGACTACAGCAGTGCCAACCTCCCAGACAGAGTAAACTCTGTAGATGCACAGAGCTGGTGAGACCGCAGCCTTTTTCACACATGCTGTAAAAGAAGCCTCCCAGCCCAGGGGAGTGCATTAAACTGCACACAGTGTACTCCAGGTCATTTCAGAACTCAGACATACACCTATAGACTAGTCTCATAAAGTCAACATTCAACGTGTCAGGTTGCTTGCTTATATCTTACATTTGCATGCTTCATAACCAGCCAAATGTAATGTGATGTCTTCGTGACATGAAAATATGATGCATACTGCTGAGAGTTTCAAAGGCAGACAGAAACATGAAGCAGACAAACAAATGCCTATTGATAGTAGTCCAATAGGGCTGTACAATTAAATAATAATATATTTAACACTGGTGATTGAAACTTCAAAACCATTAGAGCCTACATTTTTTTCTCAGAAGGAAACGTGTTTTACATCACTTTCCTAGTACACACCAGAGGGAAAATTTTAATAAGAACTGAACAAGACATTATGTAAAGAAAAGGCTCTGCCCATACAAGACAATTCATATCACAATCTCAATATTTGGCAAAAAAAATTGCAAAATGATTTCACTGTCAGTACCATGCAGCCCTGTTGTCAGCAAACACTGCCAGACTATAAGAGATGCTCACAGAAAAGGTCCAGATTCTCACCTGAGGTTGTGCAAAGAGCCATCAATGTGGTCGAAGCCCTCATAGGTGCTGTCTGAGCTAACAGATGATGGAGACAAAGAGCGTGTTTCCTTCTCCTCCGACTGCATGTCTGCTTTCCCGGTATTCTCATCCTCTGAGTTCTCTTCCGACACTGATCCCACGATGAAGTGGGAATGCAATGCTGCAACAGCGGGGTTCTTCTTGGCAGCACCGTCCTGTTGTGCCATGGCTGGACGACATGAACAGGCTGCAAATACTGCAGAGGGACAGGACAGTGGTAGCAACAGTTATAAAGGAGACACGGAGTCCAAAAATCACGGTACAGCATGACACAAGATTGCCATGGCTGGGATAGGCTGGTGTTTGTCATGTTGCATCAGTGGGTTGCATAAACTGAAGTATATTGATAATGCAATAGATATTGCAAAATCATGACCGATGCTGGGAGGACCAGCACATTGTGTACAGTGTCTGGAAAGCTGTTGACTGTAAATCTGAAAACAGTTCTGTACCAGGATAAAAGGAGGATGGAGAACATGACAGCAGTAGATGACACTGGCTGTGTCCTTGCTGATAACAGTGGAACTAAGGCTGGCTGCAACTAACAATTATTTTTACTGCCGCTTAATATATTGATTCTTTTTTTTTCAATTAACTGATTAATAATGTATGTTTAAAATCTCAAAAATAATGAAAAATGTTCATCTCAAATTACCAGAGCTCAAATGAGGTCTTAAAATTTAGTTTGACCAGCAGCCAAAAAAAAAAAAAGAAATCCAAATATTTAATTTAATAATTAGAAAAAAAAGACAAAAGGAAGCAAACCTTAGCATTTGTGAGGCTGTAACTAGCAAATGTTTGGTATTTTTACTTGATAAATGACTAAAACAATTACTCGATTGTCCAGATTAATCAATTATTTTTCTGTTGATTAGCTAATCGAATACTCAGCTAATTACTTCAGCACTACATAGATCCTAAGCAAGATTTGATATTACCCGTCAGCATACCGAACAAATAATAGATATGTCCCTAAGGCACTTCATCCCCTATTCACAAAATATACTTTGGTAAGACCATACAAAAAATCAATGCTATAAAACATTCACAAACAATGAGAAAAGCTCCTGGCATACACTAAAGGAGCTACACAGTCTGTGTGTGCACATCCTTTGAAAACCACTGAAGCAAGAGAGCAATTATGTAAACACAAATAAAGAGACTGATTCCAGAGAGTGGAATTAGCTACAATACACTAATGACATGGTATAGAACTTGTGTTAGTGGTGTGACTGAAGAATATCTGCAAATTTTTGAATGACCCTTAAATGAACAGAAATCCTAGACTCTCATCCACTACACGAGTCCATTAGCATGCGTTGTTTGACTAGTGCCTGTCAACAAGAGCTCAGTTTCTATGAGAACTTAGGAAACTGAGTTTCATTGGGGATCCAATATTAACATGATACCTTGACTATATCCTACAGGTGTGACACAGTATCTATCTACTACCCCTTTACAATGCACATTTATTAGTTTTATTGTAATATTTAACAGAGGGGGAGGTGAGGTTGCGTTTTCTGCAACCCAAGGATTATGAATTAGCCCACATTTTGCATGAACACTGTCACAACAAGGGGACGTCATTATCCTGTAATCGTAAATCCCAAACCGCCCTTGCTCCTAACCAAAATACAGTTTGTAAATTACAGCCGCGCTCCTGTAACGTTATATGGAAAGATGGGACTCGTGGCCAAGGCACACCTTACCTATCGATAGCTGCTTGCGGGACCAGAAAAACAAGCCGAGCAGTGCAGTTAGACACGCTGCGAGCCAGCCGAACATCCCAAGAATGATACCGAGAGCTGCATTTAATTAACTGAAAGCTCTGTTTCAGTATAGCTAAATTGGTGATAAAATGACTCGCTTGCTACACCGACTAAGTTACCGGTCAAGCCAAGCTAGCCCTTTAACTCAACAGCAACCACAGCTAAGCCGCAGCACCGGTGCTAATAACGCAGGTGTTAGCTTACTCAGTAATACAATTATAATGCTACTGCTCATGCTAGTAATGCTGCTCCACTGGTTGCACTGACCGGTGTTCCGGTATCTGTGCGTTACAAGCGTGGTCTGAATCTCACTGAGCAAATGTTCGTCAGACAGAACAGGCTAATAATGTGCCGACCTGAGATCTATGTCAAGGTTAGCAACTCACCGTGGGAGAGAAACGGACACGCAATCCTGAAAAGTTAATGCAAAGAGACGGGTTACTCAATAGTGTCTATCAGACATGTCTTGCCCGTTGATGATGACAAAATCACATCACGATGAGCTCATGGCAACTACAACAGACGCTTTAACAGCAGAGAGTGGGGTGATGTGATGATGCGCAAACGGGTTACTCCTGTACGTTGACCTCTGACCTCGGCTTCCGCCATAGAAATAGATTCGATAGAGAGGTGCATCCTCACATACCGGTACATTTAAGATGGATGTAGGTTTGTACTGTAAACTGAAGCTGAAACTAAAACATTCTGTTTAAGTTCAAATGAAAATGAAAACAAAATGAAGTTTAAAAAAGAAAGTTAAAATAGGCTAACTTCACATTTTGCCTGGACGGATCACGACTTAAGTGTCGTCTATCTACGCGGTTAATTTCTGACAATGATAATTAACAATTTAGATGACAGTCTTACCAAGAATAATGGAAGCAATGTATCTGAGCCTAGTTTTCAGTGTTTGAGACCGTTGGATACATTTGACACACACAACACCAAATATAGAGTATAGGCTACTAAGCTTTATCATATGGGGACTCAATATTTCTATGTTTATCAAGTTCCTATTTCCATGACAACATCATTAAACAATCCGTGGTGGATATGGTTCATGCAACAGTATTTTGTCATGAAGTCTGTGGTGTATTCTCTATTTACTCTAATTCTATGTTCCCCGTCCTGCAAGACCAATCGGATTCAACTACGACTGATGTGGGCGCGTCCCGGAAGAGGTGGTTCTACGGGCTTTTGGCTGAGGTGGTACTTAAAGTAAATTGATAAAGCCATGCTCCCCAGGGATAGTCAAATTTTGAATGAATTTAAACTGCAGCATACGTCCGTGCTCTAAAGGATATTTTACGTTTCCTTAGGTGAGCCTACTAGTACACTAGTCAGTTCTAGTCTTGTTGCAGAGACCAAGTTCATCATTAGGAACAATAAGAAAATGAGCTATAATTGTGAACATCTGTTTTCGGTGTGTAAGTAGGCCACCAAGTAAGCCTGTTCTGCTCTTATGTGCTACAGCAAAGTGCTCAAAGTGGGTATAGCCCTTAAACTGCAACAGCCATGGAAGCCTCATGGAAACAGTTATTGTAGTAACCATATCTGTATCTTGTTTTGTGTAGTATTTTGTTATGTAATCGTCACTTGCTGTAATTCCCAGTTGAGGGATGTAAAGTCTTGAACTTGAACTTAACTGAGCAGGAGTTCAAAATAGTATGAGCAGAATTCAGCTGGACCACGCACTCTGACCTCTAACCCCTGTAACCCCAAACCAAAGTCATGAAGATTTCTGAAAATAAGTAAGCTACACCAAGGGGACTCATGATATTGCAGAGCTTGTTCCTTGTTGCTAAAATATGAAATATCAGCCCTTGCCATTACTGCCCAACCCTGCTTGAAATTGTGCAACTCTCTAAAATCACTGACCACATCCTTTGTCTATATGGCATGTACTTTAAGGGAAGACTTGTCACACCTAGACAAAAAAACTGAGCCTGTCAGTACAGATGGCCTAAGTCAGGGGGTGTCGCCCGGTTTTGTTTGTTGTAAACTTGTGTGCCTGTAAAGCCGAGACTGTAAACAGTGATTTGGGGCTCCAAATAAACTTTAACTTGAACTTATGGAGGCAAGAATGGCACCAGATCCACATGTCTGTCAACAAGAGTTTAGTCCAACAGTGAAGATTTAGTTTTCTTCATTTTAATGCCAATATTGTGCATTTAAAGAGAAAGAATCATCTTAACAGTAGTAACTGAGCTATTATTGAAGACAATGATAAATGCAGTGCCATTACCATGTTGCTCCACTAGATGTCTTCACAGGCCATTAGTTGGCCAACTGCAGCACTGTACAGTAAATTGTGACCTCATATATGCTGCCACAATCAGGGCGTTTTAACACACGGAGACTCATTTTACACCCACAGCTGAGTTTTCTTTTTTTGGGTTTCCACATGAGTATTTCTGTATTCAAGGCTTGCACTGGTTTGCCTGTGGTCTTATTACATTGTTAGGTGATGATGATGATGACGTTGATTCAGTTTTCACAGAATTTTAATTAAGTTTTTTGTACCATGAAGGAGTTAAGATATATTTGACAGTGATTATGTAGGAGTCGTCAAGTGTACATCATCTGCCAAGTTTCTGTCAACAGGCTGTGGACTCCATTTATGCCAATCATTGTGTAGCTGTCCACTTTTCTAGAATGACATCAGCCCACATCAGCTGTGAAACTTCACATTATCCATTCATGTGACATATGCGGCCTGGAACAAATTTGGTCCTGCAGCATGAGTGGTGTGTTCTGTCTGTGGTGTTCATTTTTCTGTGGCAAACAGTGAATAATTCAAATTTGCACGAGTCTATGTTCCTCTGACAGGATTTTCTGTATTTCATGTTTGTGGTCCTTGGTGCTAACAGCAATGAAATGTATGTTAACAGAGAGCTTTGATATGCTGCAGAAACACCTGCAAATGTGGAGAGAGACCACAGTTAAAATTATAAAAATGCTGCATGCACACAAAATGTTGTGGATTTCCATGCAAAATGTGGGCTGTATAAAAACAAACTAGACTTGAGAATATTCACATGTCCACTAAAAGGCCAGCTCAACATCATATATGCACGTTTGAGAATGAGTAAAATGAATGTGGAAATTCTTTGTTCCATTTATTCAACAACCTTATAACCCTTTGATTCATCTTTGAGTTCTGATAATTGATGCTAATTATTTACATTTCTTATATGTTTGTAACTCTATATATGTTTTTGATGCTGCTTTTTGGGCTAAGTCTGGCTTGATAATAAGTCTCCTAATCTCAGCTAGATTTACCTGGTAAAAACAGGGTTACACAAATAAACAATAAATGGCTTATGGAACATTAAAGGAATTTTTTTTAGGTGTATTATGTGATTGCTTTGTAAGACATATACTCAGCCAAGTACAAGGAATAAAATAGCAAAGACAGCATTATGAAAAAGTCACTTTTATTAAAATAAATAAAAAGGTTAAGTTCGGTTTATCAGTTTTTATAAAATCCACAGTAGTTGTACCATTTGCAAACAATGCCACAAATCACAGAATGCTCTCACTGACTGATATTAAACCTCTGTGATTCATCTGGTTCCTTCTTTTTTCAAGCGCTAGATTGGTTGTCCTGGTAGCTCAGTGGTGTAAGACATATACCACGTAATTGCAACATCCTGGGTTTGAATCCGGCCTGGGTCCTTTGTCACAAGTCATCCCCCTTTCTCTTCATCTCTATCCTGTCTCTCTTTCTTAATTGTATTGTTAAATAAAGTAGAAATGCCATAAAGATAATGATAATAGGGCTCCAATTATTGGGAGTTAGCCTATCTGCTGTCAGTCATCCTCCCCAAATACTTGTGCTGAAAGAATGGGTGCTGTCCTTGGTGCTGAACACCTAATAAACAATCACAGATTTTGGAAATCTATTAAGATTCTATATATAAATTCAGTAAGGGTTAAAATTTGAGTGCACAATACTGAGCCTGAATGGATTTCCGCCAATCCGTCTCCACAGCTTCTCAATATAGTGACATCAGTTCAGATGTCTCCAAATCAAAGGTCTATGCACTTTTCTGTATGTGAGCGGACAGGGTGTAAAAACAAAGTTCCTTCACTTGTTAATTATTCCCCATTAGTTAGAATTATGTTTTAAAAAGCATTATGAACCACACTTAATGATAGATGGAGATTTTTATAAAACCAAGAAATGTTTCCTCTTGTGTGTTCAACGCATTTTACACAAAATTTTATACATCTGTTCTTAGTATGTTTTTGTGAGGTGCTAATGCTCTAATAGATGCTTTAATATCTACATGTGTTGTAGGAGCGTGATAGGCACCCAATCATTAATACATGTAATATGGCTTGCCCAGTGCAGTCATGCCAGTGTCTATACACCTTCCCTCATCCCTACTCTAACAAAGCCCTTCCAGATACACTTTCATGCTTTATTTATGATAACATAGCATTTTTTTATGATATCCCCTTGATGTGAATTATTTATATCACATGCAGACCACAACTATCTGGTCCCTTTAAACCATCTATGTTGACAATTCTGACGATCTCAACACTTTTCTTCAGAGGAAATGGAGTGCACTTGTAGGTTAAGCATTCTTCTGCCATCTGGAAATATGTTAAACCAGATGCACTTTGTTTCGTTGACATCAGTTCATTCTAAGTATGATGATGTTTAATTAATTAAGTCCCATCCTTTCCAGGCCATGCCATTTCCAAACCCGAGAAAATGCATCTCCTTGTTTCATATCACAATCCAGCTCAGCCACAGCGGTTCTATCATTGTCACTATATCTCTGTTAAGTATTCTGCAGACTAAGGAGTGTGAGATTGTAGTGCTGTCAGGCCCATTCCCACCTGGAGAGAGACCTGGAGGGGAGGGATGTGGGGTAAGATAGGGTCTTGGTGGCAGGAGAAGAGCACTTCACTCCTCTCTCCTGGTCCTTTTAAAGCCAAAGGCGCCCCTCCCTCCGAACCACCAGAACTTTCCAACACTGCAGGGGGAACTTTTCTGCTGACTGCAATAACTTTTGCAGTTGACCTCTTTGCCACATTTCTGAGCCAGTGGAGATGCTCTTTCACTGTGAGACTACGCTCAGCCAAGGAGAAAATACACGGAGTGAAGACATGAGTGGACCCAGCACAAGGAGAGGGCTTTTAGATCAATTTTCCTCCTGGGAGACCACCTGACTTTTTAAAGACAGAATTAAACCATGCCAGTTATTTTGTCACAATTGGTCAAATAAAGAGCCCAGAGAGCAGATGTATAAAGATGATGGCCTTCTTTATAGTTATTGTAAAAACTAGTAAGACTGAAAAATACTGTCCACATTTTGAAAATAATAATAGTTTTGGCTGCATTGATAGAGATTACTTTCAAACTGTGTTTCAGTCAAGATAACTTGACTAGTTGAAAATTATATTCAGAAATGCACTCTTAGTCATGTCACCTAAATGTGTTAATCCATGACAACATGTGCGTGTAAAGGTTTTAATGCATGACATGGAGGCAAAGAACTACCGTCCAGTTCGCACCGGGTGGTTGCCTCCACAGTGTGTGTTAAAACTCTTTCACAAACACCTGGGAGTAGATTATTCTGCTTATACCCTGGCCACTTGCCAGCAATAAGAAATAGAGAGAGATAATTACTTTGTGGAAATATGCTCTAAAATATTTCTTTACTGGCATTTCAACCAGGAATGTTCAGAATAAGCAGACATTTCTAAGAATTCTTGAAGTGTCTCATGGTTGACATGTAAATCTGTTGGTCTGACTTGGTGTTGTCAAAAAAATCCATTAAAAATGCAAAATGCTATTGTTTATGCATCAGTTACTACACTGACACACTGCGTTTGGATTACCAAATAGCATTTTTACAAAAATGAATATTTTAAATGATCTGTGTTAAAATAAATTGTTAAAGTATTTCCATTAGTGAGTGTGATGTAAAAGCACCAGTTTCACGCATAGAACCAGGAATTGGCCACATATATTTTACCTGTGAGCGTGTAACTGATGATTAATCTGTCATTTTATTTATTCCACAACATGTATTCAAATATGTGTCATTGGGAGGTGCCAGTGAATAATTGATACTAAAATTGTTTTTTGCACATCCCTCCTTTAATGAACCATATGGCAGTTTGTGGCTTTGCATATTTTACAGGAACTTACCAGTGGCAAAAATGAGCTTTTTCACATATCCATCCTGTCAGCTTGGATTGAATGTTGAATTGTGATCGGCTCAGAACAACACCAAGTCCTCAGGCTACCGGGCTTTTGCTTTGACAGCTCTCCTGCACTCTGTGCCACATCCCTGCTGGTGTCAGGCAGACAGATCATCAGGAAAACTACAGTGCCATGTGAACTTTGGCCTCTGTCAAAGGGTAAATATGTTGTGAAACAAGATTATTTTTGTTTAGAGGGCTCTGCTAATAATCTCTTAATCTCATTAAGGATATGTAGCTGTCCATGTTGGTTAGCATGAATGGACTTGTCAAAATAATCAAAGGGTAGCACTGGCCCTGGCCCTATATCATAACATACCATTAGCATACATTTCATTTCTACTTTGGGGGAAGGGTATCGATCATCACTACTACACTGTACTACTTGTTTTTATGCAATAAAAGATCTTGGTCTGTCTTGACTCAGAGAGGTCACATTTGACCCCTACCAATCTACACATGCCCACGTACCTAGTGTTATGTCCGCAGATGAATATGGAAGAGGGATTAAGAAATTAACTCCGTTACAAGCAAACACATTTTAGGAGCTGTCAGGTTAGTCAAGAAAAACAATGAAAAAGACGACATGTTAGACATTATGTTGGACCATCCCAGATGAAAAATCATAATTCCTGGAACATGTCACATGGTTTAAAGCCACTCGACCATCTTTTACAAACTTCATATTCAAGCACAAACCTGAAAACTTGCTATCTCAGAATTGGGCAGAATTCATGTGATCTAATCCCAACATTAAGTTGCAACCAATACATTTCGAAATTTGATTACTTTCACAACCCCCTGAGTTCCTTAGTGGTGATGTTGTACACAGCTATCACAAAGAAACTCCACCTGTTACTGCAGAAGCCAGTTGGCATATACCTTGCACTTCCCCTTTTTTACCTTCAGATAGTGTACTCCGCTTATCTTTCGACTTTTATACCTACATATTACAGATTTGTGTGTGAAACTTGCATAGTGACAATTAGTGCAAAGAAGCAGATTAACAGAGCCAGATAACCATAGAATTGTAATCCACTGAGAATCTATTTATTTAATGAAGCTGTCTATAGAACTTCTGAATATCTGAAAGACAATTTAATATATGCCCCCAGTATAAAAATGTTTATTTTATATAGAATGCATCCAGTATATTGAGTCAGTATGTAATAAATGTGACTCCAAGCCTTTTTTTTTCAGCAATGCAGCTTCAAAGGATGTACTGGGCAGAGGGACTAGCAACTCAAGTGTAGCCACAGTGTTGCAAACAGAGATGCTTTGGGAATTGGACAGTGCCTTAGCAAGCAACGGGCTGCACTCATGCATACTGGATGAAGTGCACAGGACTGCAGACTTTGTTGTTCACCTTTATTGCTCAGCCACCATTGCTCTGGCCAAGGACATGGCACCAGCAGTTGTTGTACAGCACCACTTTTAACTTACTTTGCTCGAACTACAAAAGAAATCCAGGAATTGTAAGTTCCACAACATGTTACTGACCCCATTCACGCCCATTCTGATGCTTAACAGAAAACCCAGAGTAAAAGTATAATATATAGTATAATATATATATATACATAGTATTTAGTAAAATATATAGCTGATGACTTGGTCAATCACTTGTCATTAGCTAACTCTTCCGGTAAGACAAACAGTATGAATGGCATGATATA
>OMKZ01012092.1:19407-32596 GCA_900302535.1 Neoniphon sammara | reverse complement strand
TTGTATTAAAGACAGTAAATAAATAAATAAATAAATAATTGAAAACACTTGAAAACCTCTTTTTTTATACTTGACTCTATTTTATATGCTTCCAATAAAAATGAGGTACCCTTAGCTTCCTTACACAATTCCTAACAAAGTGTCTTTCATTATAGCTCACTTCATTAAAATGCCCATTTTAATCTGTTCCAAGCCATGACGCCTCAACTTTGAATATTTATGAATCCCATTAAATTTAAATTACAACCCAAAATTAGGTGAGTAATATCAAGTCCCAGCCGTATTTTTCTTAACCAAATGTACATTCTAAGACAAATTAATGTAAAAAAGTTCAGTGTATTTTCTCCGTGTCTCCCACGTCTTTGTCCATCCTGTTGGTGATGAGATCACTCACTTGCAGTAATGGATTATTCTGAGAGGCACAATGATTTCAGGAAATGACACTAGAGGTTTTTCATGAAGACAATATTGGACAATAACAGTTCATCCCGGTCATCATTTGTAAAGGAGGACTAGTTTAGTTGCTCAAGCCTGAAAACATGGTAAAAATCATGACTTCAGTATATTAAGTTTGAACTTGTAATGGCATTAATGACCCTTTGACTGTTGACCACCGTGCATGTAATTCTAACAATATCGATTACATAACATGCATATACAGCAAATTTGACCTCACCCACCTTTTCTATTGATACATCAACTGCTGAGTACCAGTTAGCTAGATGTATATTCTATACATCAATGAAGTATACATTTAAACCAAAAGTGCCAAAAGTGATTGAAAACTCTGCAGGGTAATGTGTTAATGAATTAGTTTTATGCTCTGAGAATTAATTCAGTGCTTCAACACTACTACTCCTTGTTTTAGAAGCACTGTGAACAGTGATATTCAAAGACAAAAAGACTTCAAAACTGAAAAGATGTCTGAACAAATAAACAAAAGGCTGCAAGGTAGAAGGAAAAAAAAATACCATCATTTGTGGGAAATAAAACTTCCACCAACACTAAGAGGAGGCACCAGCTGAGGAATGTCACTGCAGATTCTCAAGTAAAGAAAAGTCTGCTTTTCCACCCTGTGCTGCTGTGGGTTTTAAACAGGAAATTCTCCTATCATTCATGTGAAAAATGACTGAGGCTGTTGAGCTCTAGACTGATCACAGGTCAGATAATGAGAAAATACAAGCGACATGAAAGGAATTTCATGAGTCAGAGAACTGAGCAGAATAACAGAGACAGACTAAAGCTGACAGAATGGGTTCTGGGAATGTTCCACAACGACACACTGAAGAATCATCACCAAAAGCTCTTGGTTGAAAATGTTGTTTGTGAGCATTCTTATGTGGTGCAGGCAGTGATGTACCTACATGTAAACGCTTCATGAAAGTCACGGCTTTGTTGTCGATAATCTCCAGGCATTTGAAGACGCTGCTCTGCTCAAACTTCAAAAATAGCAGAGGAGGTGTCTTGTGTCATGGAGTGCAGGGGGTGCATTCGAGAAGAAAACAAGGCAGACAAGCTTCCATTTGGCTCACCCTTATGATGCTGCAGAAGACATTCTAGACAGTCCAATTCTTTATCAATTCCCTTTTGATTCCTGATCAATCTTCTGTGTGGAAAAAAGCAGGCCTACACAGGTTTTCAGCATCAACATCATCATTTCAAGAAAGCAAATGAAAGTTCTCTTATGAAACGTAGTTTATTTCCCTGCTACACAAATTCAAGAAACGTGTTGCCAAGCATGAGTTCTTTCTTATAAGAAGTATGTCTTCCTCTGAATGCAACATGCATGTGGATTTCTCAGAAAACTAACCCTTCAAGTCCACACAGCAGAGGTCCAAGCTGTTCACTTATGTGCCTCGCCAACAGGCCACATTGCATACTGAAGTTGTTTGCGTTGAGTGCACCATTTTCCCATCAAAACAAAAAGACTCTGCAGCCATCTGGCAGCATCTTGACCCAGCGCCACAGTGTGCGCTAAGCAATCATCCAGATGCGGTAGTGGACCACTTTTTTTTAGCAATGGCCTGCGTAGTAAATACAGGCAGAAAGGTAATTACTTCTTGTTGAACACCGGGTTGAGTCGTAGAGGCTTTCAGGCAGGTACCTGAAACTTCTTTGAGGCCAATCATGGCGAAAGAGCGCCCGGTGGTGTCGGGGGGGTTGTTAAGATGACAGGCAGATCAATTGGCGAGGCAGCGCCGTGACCTACCAGATGCCTGGACTCTCTATCAGGCTCTGCCGAAGACAAGCACCACACTGAAACTCTTCTTTGTCAATGCACAAAACAGAGCTGGCAAACATCCCCGCCAACATACCATCTGTTCCTGGAGCGGTGGAGATTCATCAGGTGGCCACAGTAGAGGGAAGCCAAGTGCTCAGCAGGGATGCAAGCTGTATGAGTGCCACTAGGAAGAAGCAAAACTAACTGCAACACCCAGCACTTTACTTTCCCCCTGGCTGCTCCATTCAAGGACCTACAGGAGTCAAAGTCACTAGAGACTCCAGGCATACAGTCAGAAACTGAATGACACATCCTGCAGTGGCTTGTCCGGGCTAAGAAAGTTGTTTTTAAAAAGAAGACATGGGCTGTAACAATGAAGTTTGGAAGGTGATGTGGTTGTGGGATTATTTCCTGGTGGACACAGTTTCTTCCTGTGTGTATCAGGTGATTGACAGAAAGCAGAGCGTAGCATATTGTGTGCACTGATATGAAAACACTCAACTTGGGCAAAGATAAAACAGGGACTTAGACCAAACCAAATGAATGCTTCATGTTCACTGCCATGGATCATCTGTCGGCATGGATGCTGTTTTTCATACTGCACAGGAATCAGTGGCAGCAAATGGCATCTTCTTACTTCAACCCTGACTGTCCCATTGGTAGGTTCGTCACAGAACTTTATTTGAAATACTAAGGTTTCTAAAGATCCCAAATCTGTCCTGCTGAACCACAGGGAAATCTGTATAAAATCATGCACAAGACATCTAGACATTTTCTTTGTGATGTAATGCGGCAGCCATGAAACAATGGCATCTTGGCTTTGAATATTTCACTCAATATAAATGTGATGAAGCTTCAATGATGTGTTGCAACCAGCAGATACATAATATGTCTGTGACATTGTCATACAATATGGAAAAACAATGCATTTTCTCACTTTTAAGTACTTAAGGGGAAATCTAAGGGAAAATCTGGGGTTAGTGGCTAAGGCACTGCATGAAAACACCCCCTTCAATGTTTTAAAATGTTATTGTATTATATGGTGGGAACATGATTGATCTTAAGTGTAGAATTTGGGGTGGGGTTAAACACTTGACATGTTACAGAGCACATTTTTCTGACCAGTGAGGGTTCCTTTTATAAAACAATTGTAAATATCTTCCTCAGAAATTAAACTGAAGGTTTTTAAAGGCCACAACAACAACCTTAAGTAGAATGACCCGCACCCCTAACCGGTCTTCCCCCTCACTTCTCAGTAAGTATGCTATGTTTTCCTTGGACTCTATCCCCCTTCCCCTAACTCCACAACTTTTTTCTCTCTGCTTCTTTTTTCCTCCTCTTCCCCGTTTTCCATCTCTCGTCGGCTCCCTCTGTCAGTCAGTCTGTTTTCACTGGACCGCCTCCCGGTGGGACAACAGTCTGATGGCGCTCCTGACAGGAAAAGCCCCCACAGCTGACTTCCATTAGGGAGAGAAAAAAAAACTGGAAGCCAACACAATCCCATATTGTCAGGTAGAATTTCACCCAACGACTTAAACTAGAGCTCTACGTCTGAGAGAGTGCTGCCGCTCAAATCTGTTGAGGCCTTGACAATGGCAGCTATCAAAGAAGCTCTCCATCCTGCATCTATCCGACCTCTATCCCCGCCTAAGAATACAACATTCACTGCAGCTTACTCCATTGCAAAGAAGTATTTTACACAAAGAAACTTTCAGACTTTCGCTATTTCTTGCCAGAACCTTCTTTGCACCTTCTGGTGGTCTTAGTAGAAACAAAACATGAATTTCCTGAGCAAGTGCATTAATTGTGCAGCAAGTATAAAGTACAATGTAAAACTTTTACAAAAGCTATAGCTGGCAGTCCAGAGGCCAGTGTGTCATTTTCAATGCTTTTCACAGCTGATGTTGCCTGGCAACAAACACACTTCCAGCCAGTAAGTAGAATTTTGGCTGTTTTGAAAGGCTTTTTTTTTTCTTATTTATTTTATTTATTTATTTTAATTCATTAGACCTTTTGCTAGAGCCAAACCTGAGGTTTTGGCTGAATTTCCTTGGCAGCATAATCAGATAAGGGGAGCAACTAATAAATCACAGGAGGCTTCAACATGTTCCAAAACCTTTTTGGAATTTGATATAATGTGAGGTTTCTCTTGGAAAAGCGAGATATAGAGGGAAAACTGGTCTCTCACGCCAGATACATGAGACTTGGCAAACCTGTGAGTATAACTTCAGTGGTTACATTTGTACAGGAAAATCCATATCCATTCAAATATTAACAAAATCCAATATACGGAACAATATATCGTGAAACTCATACGTCTTTGACACTATATTAGCAATACAGAAAAAATGCAGATTTACTGACACTGTGAAAGATTCAATCCCACAACCTTTGGTCCATTTGGTGTCAAAGTTGTCACGTGGTCTACCATTGTGAACACACAAGGTAAACATACTCGTTTCTGATGGCATTTTAATGCGATCACCCATAGCACTTTCCTGTGCATGAGCCAGGGATCTACATAAATTGCCTCCCACAAAGGATTAACATATTGCAGTATTCCGAGATTGTGTATGTGTAAAAGCATGATGACTGTGCATTGTTTGGTGCTCAGACTTTCTCGCTGCACAGGTCAAATAAGGGTAAAAAAAAAAAAATCAGTGTAATTTGTTTGTTTCATTGAAATACGTGACAGTCTGTAGGGCAAAATAAAATTTGGATACCGCTGAGAATAAATTATAACGGTTAAATCATCAGATTCTTTGTTCCTATAAGTAAAATACACATAGTGTTCCTAATTTCTTTCAAATGCAGGGCTCTTAGCTGCAGCTCTCAGCTCTGAGCAGGCTGAATAAGATGGAGTAGAGCCCCTATGCTGAGTGACTGCACGTTAAGTTCTCACTTTACAGCTGCAGTGTGTGTGTGTGCATGTGTGTGTGTGTGTGTCACTGTGCATGTGTGTGTGTGCATGTGTATCGGAGTAAGGGTTTCACTTTACCATGGGGTTCAGGAAGTTGAGAAAGCAGGGGACTGTCTGAAACTGTCAAGACAGGCTTATAAAAAGACCCCGAGAGAGAGAGAGAGAGAGAGAGAGAAGGACAGAGGGACATAGAGATGGAGGTAGAGTGAGGAGGAGGACAATGAGGCTTTTGATGGGGCCTTTCTGGGGAGCATATGTGGGTCACGGCATGAATAAACAGACTTTCACTACCCTGAATTGATGATTTACACACACGCATACACACACACACAAAGCCACGTTGTTTTGCATTCATTGTTTATGTCCTCCGTTTTTGCCATTTACACACAGCCATACACATATCACTCTCATATAGTCAAAAGCACACACACACACACACACACACACACACAGACACGTGCTCAAAGACAGAGCCCCGTTGTCTTCAATTCATTGTTTATGCCTCTCCATTTCAGTCATTTATGGATGTGGCCCCTTGGTGCCCTCTGTTTAAATCGGTTGGGTTACTCATACACATAAAATCTGGCCGTGGCTCTCTCTCACACACACAGTCACGCATACACACTTCTCATTTTGTCGCCCTCTGGCTCGCTTGCTCGTTCACCGGCTTATTGGTGGCATGTAGGCTGCAGTTTAAAGGCAGATTTCACTGGCCCAGCTGTGGAACAGTTTCCACAGTCGACTTTTTCTGAAGAACGATAAGAGTGGGAAACTACACGGCCCTCTGCAACAAAGACGCAGCACGTCTGTGAAAACAGCAGCAGGGCAGTGCAGTCAGTAATGGAGGCTATTGTTCAGTTACCTCTGTGAGCTTCTGTCCTGCTGAAGTGTCCATGGGTAAAACACTGAATCCAGGTCAGGTTTTTTTTAACCCTAACACCAAAAATGCCAGTAGTCATTCAGCGTTACCACGTTATTTTTACAGCTTTTAGCTAGCCAGTTAGCTAGAAACCAAGAAAACAAGTTATATTAGCAACAACTTACCAAATGCTAACCATTAACGTCTCATTCACGTTATATGGTACCAACGCCAGTATCAACGTTTATTTAAATACACAAATTAAATAAATAAATAAATATTACAGATATAATATTTTTTTTTCCATATAAACTAAGTAAAGTAATGTCCTGTTCCTCCATTGGTCTATGGGTAGCATTCCTTTTATGGCTTTTGGGCAGCGCTGCATATTTCCAATAAAACTGCAAACATATGCTGCAGCTCTGGCAACATCTGGCCGGTGACGTGCTGTGTCAACAGGAAGCGATGACAGAAGGAAGAACGTCCCGGAATTGCTGCTGGAATGCACACCTCATCTCGCCTTGGTTCCTCGCCCTTCATCACCAGGGGCCGAACTGGAACGGGGGCCATTTGCACACACAGGCGACCGCTCGTAATGTAATCGTGTAATAAATTAGCCTAGCTGCCCCCAGCTGGTGCATTCACTTATGGGGAGCTTACAAAAATTTTACTTTGTAATGAAGTGGAGTACACTTTAGTCAAATTATGCTTGAATCAAAGTAAATGATTGACTTCAAAAAATAGTTCAGGTGCATTAAAACTTACTCCAGAGTAAAAGTATGCGTTACTTCTGTGTTGGCCTGCCAATCTACATTTGCAAAAGTGCTGGAAGGACAAATCTGGACCATCGAAGTTAAAGCAACAGCAACAAGTGCATTTTGTTAAGTAATGATCGAAGCAACTTGTCCGTAAGCAGAGATAAGTCTTACAAATAATCTACAGCGGGATATGAAAATAACATTTCCAAGTATAAACATTAGAGGATTGAGAGTTTTTACAAGTCTGTTTAATGTTTCAGCAGCCAAAGAGGGTTTTACAATAACAAGTCTGTTTATATATATTGTAACGTACCTGCTCAAGCAGCTAGCGGGATCAACAGGGCTGTAAAATTTTGTAGCAACATTTGACTGGGGGCTCATGTTGAGTTCAAGCCCTCACCTGCAGTAGGCACACGTCTGCTTCGCCGCTCGTTCATACATATTTATTTACTTTTAACTATCCCAGCTGCTTTTGCCTTCCCACTTGCCAACAGCCATAAAATGGAGGAGCATGACTTCTTGTTATCTCAGCTATTAGTTTATTTTTTTTTCCCAAATTTGTTATTTTTTTATTTTTATTTTTTTTTATTGTTATTGCTACCTGATGGTCAGTGCAGACTGGGAGCACCGTCTGGCTATAAAGGCAATATAAAGCATTTGGAACTGTTTGGAGATAAATATTCTAAAAACACTACGACTGTGCTCTATCAAAAAAGTTTTTCAGTACGTCCTGATGATGCCGAGGGCCATCTTTTGGTGTGGTGGTCTGGTTGATTCGCTGACTGTCTTTTCCCTCCATGTAAGACAGGGAGAGCTACTGTTTATTTCCCTTTCCCTCCCTCCCTCCCTACGTCTCTCCCTGACCCCTATCATTTCCAATAAGTCCATCTAAGCTACATTTTCTGTTCTGTTTATTTTAGAAATGTAATAAATCTGGCGTGGTGTGAAAGAGGCTTATTTGAGCTGAAGTCTGCTCTTTTAACTGGTCTGTCTGTTGGTCTTTTGTAGTTTAATCCTCACGTCAAATCCAAGACAAGCTTCGGAGGGCCAAAGAAGTGTTTTTGCTAATCATTAGCTGAACCTCTGACAACATTTCTAAAGCATTACAGCTGGTGTTTTGGTTTAATTTGAGGTCTGGAATGTACACACGGGCGTGGGCACCCACATACACACACACACACACACACACACACACATACACGTACGTATACAACACAGTTCTCTAAGACCTACATGGACCAAAAAAGATAGTTGATCAGATCTAATGGGTGATGGGATTGTTGAACTTTTAGATTTTATTTGGTGGATTGACAGATATTGATTATTGACAGGTTTCCTGAACCTTTTTGAACTTTTACTTTTAGAGGCGTGTCAGGAGTCACTCTGGCACCGCCTGGAACCGTCTCAAATGTATACGATTTTATGCTGATCAATGTAACGGCGAAAACATGGTGATAGCATGCAAGTCCAAATTTTGCAAGAGAGAAGTGTGCACTCCTCAATACTTTTATTACATTTTTCACTCACCAACCATCATTTTCAATCTTGCATTCATTGAAGTCTTTGCCGTCCTTTTCAGTGTCATTTCTATAGACTGAATGAGCAACAACAGCTGTTTTATATGCAAAGCAGGGCAATTAGCAGTGTGTCAACCTCCATTTACGACTAATTTGGGTGTGTGTGTGTGGGGAGGGTATTAGGCTCATGCATGCACGTGTTGTTTCATGATGATTGAGATGAATAAAACAAAAACAGTACTTGCATATGGCTTTGTAACTCTGATGCAAAGACTGCACATGCATATTTCTGATGCATTTTGAATTTTTTTTATTGCATGTGCCTCCTGGTGTCAGGTCCTATGGTGCACAGGAGGCAATGCCAAATTCATAGAAGAAGAACCACATATTTAGCATGAGCGGTGATCGCCAAAATGAGAAGGAAAAGAAGGAATGACACATCATCATACTGCCCATACTGTTTGATTGACAGGTGATCTGTGGGAAGAGCAGTGCACAAACACCATCGCAGTGACTGCTTAGCACTGAGGATGTTGCCAAAAAGAAAAAAAAGCGAGCAATTTACATACATTTACATTGTTAGTGTCATTTAATAGAGTTAAGGATAATTACATGGAAAAGCTGCCGGTATTCATTCATTTAGAGGACATAAGAGGAGGCAAATGAAAGTCCTGGCATGACGAGATGTGTAGCTTCTGACTCGTCCTCCTGCATCTTGGGGATCCCATGGGTCCAGGTGAACTTTGGGTTACGATTGCTTTGCTGCCTCCCACCCAGGTTCACTCGTCCCCGATCACCGCTCGCTGATCCCATGGGCCCAACTGGACAGATACCACCTAGTCCTTTATTTCCTGGAAAGGTTGGCTCTGTAGAGACCCGGGGTCTTTGATCTGACAGCCACGATATGACACATTACGTAATCAGCGGCTTTGAAATATGCTTATCAGTAAAATATTGACAAGGCTCCTCTCTACCTCTTGCCGTTTTCTCCTCATTTTCATCCCTCCCTTTCCCCGCTCCTCGCCCCCCTTCCCCCCTTCCTTACCATCCCTCTGCCCCTTCTCTCCCTCCATCACCACCTCATCCTTCCCGCATTTCTTATCTCTTCCCGGCTCACTTGAACTCTCCCGTCCTTTCTTCTCCCCTCCTCTCCTTTCCCTCCCCTGCTCTTCCAGACCTCCTTATCTCCCCGTGGTCTCTGCAATGCTACACTGCTTGGCAAATGCACACACACACACACACACACACACACGCACATATGTAGACACACACACACTGGGATTAATTTAAGTTGATTATCTGTACAACCAGAGGGTTGTAGGATGGACACAGGGAGCAACGCCTCCTCTATTTCTGTCTCTCTCGCCCAGTCTCTCTATTTGTATCTGTCTCTGTAAGTCTCCTCAATCCATCTCCGTCTGTCTCTGTGGCTGGAACTGGTCTCCAGCCCACACTCTCCATCCAACTGCTGTAGTCAAAGCAGTAACAAGGTAAAAATATAAACAATTCTGATCTCCTCGCTCTCTTTGTGCAATCGAGTTTCTATTTTTCTCTGTATATTGTGGCTTATAAAAGCAATACTGTTTATAGTAGTCACTTGATAATATATAGTAGCCTCTGATCTCTCTTAGTCTGATTTAAAATGTAGTGTCGACTAGATACTATGAAAAAGAGTTCTCAATGCTGTCTGTTTTGATATTATATAGGTGGTGATACTCTGCATCAATGTTGAAAGCCTGTATAATTAGGGCTGTGAAGTTTTTTTGAGATCAACACAGTTTTTGAGATTATCTTCAAACACGTTACAAACAAAACAATTATCACAGCACCCCTTTTTCCCTTTTTATGAGTGTGCGCCACCAGTCCTGTTTGAGCAAACGTGTCTGTGACTGACGTTGGGAATGTTAGGATGCGCTCTACTGGCTGAAAGCAATGTCAGCCACAGTTAGGTTTGCATAGAGTGGTCATGGGTAACTTAACTGCGCTTCCCGCAAAGCACATCAGTGAAAATATTCATCGAATATGAAACTGAACGACAGAATCTTAGAAGACGTCCTTACCTTTCAAACAGCATACAGCTTTTGGACTGTAATTGATATTTTGATGTAATTTTGAAATGTGATCTCTCAAACAGTGCACTCGTTTGGTCAAACTAAGCAGGAAGCACAATGGCGACATTATAGGCTTTGATTTACACTTTTGATCATATTTATCTTATTGTTACTTTGGTTACTGAAATTTTGATGCCAGTGGAAATTAATGGTACAGCACTCTTCTTCAATTTAAGGCATTATATTTGGTTGTGTGATGTAAAACATTAAAGTTATTAAGCCTCAAGCGCAGCCATTAAAACACAGAAGGAAATAGACCACAAACAGCTACTGCTTCAACAGGTTAATGTGGTTATTCTATTAGGTTTAGTTGTTATTCTTTTCTGTTCACATTTCACATCCATCCATGTTTAAATAGCCATGCACTCAAGCTTCAGATCAATTGTGATTAATCACTTCAAACTGTGAGACATATTAGTTAATAATTTCACAGCCCTATAAATACACTGCCAAAATGAAAGTTAAGACAAGGTCTGTGTTCATCCATAGCTGCTACCTGCATTGCTTATTAAAAATGGGACTTGAACATCTTTCTGAAGAGTTTACCAAACAAAACAGTTTAGAGAGCTGTTAAATGTGAGTTTTTATTGAGCCATAATATCACACTGGGAGAATTTTGTGCTCATTTGGGTGGACGTTGGACTTGTAATGATGGTGCATGTGGCTCTGTCTCATTATTGTGTCACATCAGTTGTAATGACACATCTCCATGCTAGCCAAAGAATACAACTGTCACCATTAAAACTTGCTGTCTCTTTGATCAACTTTGGACTTCCATTTGGTGGTACAAAATGAAATGCTTATTCATGAGTTCTTTGGGTTCCTTGGCATGCATTAACTAAAAATCTGTACCATTGGTAAGTTGCACATCAGAGGCAACAGAGTGGGGAAATGATGATTTATGCGGATAGAAGGCAGCTCACAGCAGCTCGAGAACAAAATGTTCTCTGTACTCTGCACTTACTGCACTCTGCAGACACATTTAACAGGAGGGTCTGACTTCTGGCATTCATGCAGGATCCGAAATGGCTATAACTTCTGCTTCTCCATCCATCTCTCTTTCTCTGTACCCCCTTCTGTCTTGTTCTGCCTTGGTATGTTTGGGTTAATGGCCTCTATTTTGCACTGCTTCTGATGCTTTCTTGGAAAAAGAACCACAGACATAATGTTTCGACGTAGTCAGACAGTGGCAGCATAAACATCCAGAAGTTCTTCCCGGCACAGGAATGCCAACTGAGGTGTTGGCATTCCAACACCTCAGTGTGGTTAGTTAGTTCAATAAATTAATTACATATGGTGGGGTGGGGCCACATAACAGCTTGTTGGCATTAGTAGCATTCATTGATACCTAGGGGCACAATTAGCTACAAGCTTGAGGCTTAAGAAAATAACAAATTCAAAATGCCCAAATACCCTTAAAGCTAAAGAAGCCTTTCACCGCTCCTTATACTGTATCACTGGATTGAAGGGGACTGAACAATGATCACATTATACATCATTCTTCTCTTAAAAATGCGTCAATCAAGACAAATGTCCCAGTCAAGAAGACATGGCAAATAGTGGGTTTGTACTTCTAATGGTAATAAACCCCACTGCAATGGAAGTGGCAATGAAATGAAAGTAAATACTGTGCGCTTAAAGGCCACGCTTAAAGACACATTTTATTCGTGCGATTAATTTGCACGTCAAGATGTTTTTTTCAAACTTACATTTTTATCCTTAGTACTTTCACACAGAACACGAATATTAAGTTGTGACAAAGCAACATATTTTTTTGTGGAACAAGGTCGATTTTCTCAGCTGTTGCGCCGCGAATATAGATAGAGCGAGTATATAGATTGCTGGGAGAGAGAGTGTGAAAGAGACACACACACACACACACACACACACACACAGGCGACTGAAACTTATTATGGCTCTAAAGTCGTGCTCCATGCCCAGCTGGAGTTGAGCACAGCTGTTTTGTAGCCTGGTGTTGTTAAAGACATTGAAACGTTTTAATATAACAGGGATCTAAACTGGCACCAACATCCTGAAATATGTCCGGAACCGGCCGTGAAAGAGCTTCAGCGTTTGCATGATGCAGTGGATTTCCCTTGTGGAGAGGGGAGGAGGAGGAGGAGGTCAGCATATCCTCCTGTGAATATTCCGCAATTTCGTGCTGTTTATTCGCATTGCTCCTGGTCTGTAAAGGCCTTATTAAGTCTTGCATAATTGTCCCCTATCAAAGATCGAGGAGGGGTTTATGGATTGAGCTCTGTCCATCTGTCACGTGTGATTTCTGAGCCTCTGCTGGCCAGTTCTGGACAAAACTTGATGGAATGGTGGATTCTGACGTTGAGGTGCAGCATTTTGAATATAAACCTGATTGGTCCACCACATTAGCACCCACCAGGCCCACAGCTTCACACTCACTGGGTCAAATTTGATGGATCTTTGTGGAATGCGTTTTTACATTGATATCCAGTGCTGAAAATCTGAAACTGATTGGCCAAGCACAGCGCCACCAACAGGCCAGAAAGACCCCAAGCTTCAAACAGCAATGTTTGATCTCTACATGTCATGCATACAAAAACAGTTACACCCAGGGCGATTCCCACCAACTGTCATTAATTATTTTTTGCATATTAGCAGGCCTTTTTTAACCTCAGCAAACAGGGCATTCATCAATTGATATGCATGGGCCAAAAACTGTCAATCAACTTGTCACAAGTACAACCACCTGCATGGCCAATCAAACACCTCTGCAGATGGTGAAATGTCTCTCAGAATAAAAAAAAAAAAAAAAAAAAAACATTAAAAA
>OMKZ01012092.1:6954-19387 GCA_900302535.1 Neoniphon sammara | reverse complement strand
GAAATGTCTCTCAAAAAAAAAAAAAAAAAAAAAACATTAAAAACCATCTATCTGTCTCCAGCAGCATGTCTGAAGTTAGCAGCCTCCATGAATGACAGGGACAGATCTTCACTCTTTCAAACTTGTGCACATTTGATAGACAAGTCAGCAGCATGGCACTGGGAAACTTTGACACACAGTTTACATTCCAAGTGATAAAATATGCAGAGTGTAATTCACACCACAGCAAACATTTCTGTAGATCCAAAAACAATCAAAGAATCGTCTCCATGAGGTCAGTGCCTGTCTGCAGCAGTTAGCTGTTTTAAAGAAGGTTGGATTTTTTTTCCCCCTTTGATACAAACAAATGGCTCTTCATGAAAGTTTTATGGTAGATTCTTAGGAAGTACAAGCCTTCTGTCCGTTCATTAGTTCTCTCCATTCTTCTCTGTCTTTGCTGCATCTGTCCCAGCTGCTGTTGCATTCTCTCATTTTCCCCCACCCTTCCTCTCTTTTCTCCCCATCTTCCGCATGTCTCTCTTCCCATGTTCATGCCTCCCTCTTTCCACTCTTTTCCTTATGTCTCTTCACCTCCTCCTCCCACTATGGGCCTGTCTCTCTGTGTCTCTATATCCCAAATAAATTCCTTTTCCTTCACTGTTCCCCACCCTGATAACTAAGTGAAAAACCGCACGTCTGATTTCCAAACGCTCCACTACAGCCCCAATTGCCTTTTGATCAGTAAGCTGTTGAATACTCCAGTTCACGTTGTAGTAGTACCTGCTGATTAGTATGCTGTTTCACTATACTGATTTAAAAAACGGTTTAGTAAGTAAATTCTCATTATCAGCATATTGAAATTGCTGGAATATTTTCCCTTGTTTGATTGATTAGAGGTCAATTAAATGCAATCCAGGAACAAGTAAAGCACTGCCCATAATGTTATTCCATTTAATAAGTGCAATGAGGAAAAAAGGGTGCGGGGGAGACAGAAATAGACTGAATGGATTAGGGATGTGGAGAGCAAAAGAGAGCAGTCAGGGAAAAATGAAGGTGTTAGGCATGTATAGCATATTCATATAAATTAGTCACTGGCTCCTAGCAGGTACTTTGCATTTAGCTTTTACCCTTGGCCTTGTTTGAGTTGTGAACTGCCTATCTACCAGCCACAACCTTGTAGTATTTCATCCACTTTACACTAACTCAGCAACTCTCATCCATGTTGCCACTGTGGCCCAAGAGTCTGCACGTTTTTGTTCCAGCCGGTCATTACAGCAGCTGATTTCACTGATTTGTTCCTCCTCTGTGGCTGAAGTTGAGCTAATCAGTGAAATCAGGAATTGGAATTTGGCCAAAGTGTCAATCCTGGCAGTGAGGGATATAATCAGCATGTCAGTAAAGATCATTCATGTTGCTCATTAGGGCTGAGTGAAAGCTGATCAAATATGTCGCCAATCCCTGGTGTATTTGGGGAGCGCGGTACACAAACTGTGTGCTGTGGCATGGTGACATTTTAAAGCTTAACATGCACAAGGAAAGGGCAGTTTCATGTATTTAAATGATAGTACAATTCCTTGCGGTCAAGAGGATGACTGATGAGCAAGAATCAGACATTCCCAATAGGGAGCAGCAGCACGACACACTAAAACAGGACAAAACCACGAAACCCTGAGGAGGGCTCTGGGAAATATTTGGTGTGTTCAGGCTTCTATGCTGAAGGCTCAAAGTAATTTTTAAATCAGCTTGAGCGTAGCTGCCCTGTGTGTGCTTTCACCTAGGCTGCATTTTAAATGACCAAATATTAGGGCAATTTAAATAGGCAAAATTTGGCAAGGAAATTTCCATTAGATTAAGTTCATTGCTCATGGAGCATACCTAGCCCTCTCTGTCACTCACTTTGCTTGTCTCTTGCTCTCTTGAACCCGTATTTACTAACAGTTTGCGCTGTTGCAAATGTGTTTATTTATGCAAAAAGTAGCTTTTCTGATTTACTATCCAAATGTAAATCCATTTTGCCAGGACTAAACTTTTTACGGCTCTCACCACATATGTGCGCACTTTGAGGCGTATCCCTCTTTAGGTGCAAAAATGGAGGGGATTATTAAAATTATTCAAATGATTCACCAAACCAGAAGGTGCTGATTTCTGGTGAAGGTTAGATATAGGTTGCCAAGCCACACAACTCTATCTCTGCTTGTTAAAAAAAAAAAATTTACTTGGAACCTCAGAGCAGACCAAGTCATGCCATCCCAGCTCCTGTCTACCCTTCAACTGCTAATCTGAGAAACCCAGACGCTCTCTTGACAACCTTTGCAAGAATCTCAAAACGAGCTTCAAGGGGAAACGGCTAGTGGATTTCTGCAGGAAAAGTAAAGAAGCAAAGGGGAGGCCTTAACCTCCTCTTCCACTGTTGCTGCAGTGAATAGTCACCAATGAGAAACCACATAAACATGGTCGGATGAGGAGGATTTTGAGAAATTTGTGGCTGTTGGGAAATTTGAGAACTTGAGGAAAATATCCACACAGGATGTTTTGGTTTGTTTTTCCCACAGGATTTGGGAAAAATTGAAAGTGATAGGTAGTGGTATTTGCTATTCCATATGGGTATAATAGATCCTCCAAGTTTGACCTGTCAGCTCCTTCTCCTGACATGAGAATGAACGCTTCATAAGGACTGCTCTTCTTGAAAATGAAGTGGATCTGGGCCAGGTCCACTTCCACTGATGAGGCCGAGTTTGTGTCTATAAGGAAGTGAAAAGGTGTGTATTCCTGCATTCTTCCAGTCTCTTCGATGGGACAGAGAGGTGCTGTCCATTCAGCACCACAGCCGCAGTGTGCTGCCGCTCTATTAGCTCATTCACACTTTTCAATGGACTTCTTTGATTCATCTACAAGCACTCCACTGAGAGAACTTGTGGTTTCTCCTCCTTACTGGTGAAGCCATTTTCTTGCACAATCCCAAGACTTTTCCCAGGTTTTCTGCTTGCGCTGCTGATTTGGCTGTGTCGTCGTAAATGTGTGGGTGAGTTGCTTTCTCTCTGCATGAGTTTTCTCTCCATGTGTCTTGATCATGTTTGTCTTTCTGTTTTTATGGCTCTCACTCGCTCTCCTTTGCCTTCTCTCTTGTCTCCTGCTGTGTTTCTCTTTCGCTGTTCATTTCTTGTCTTGTTCTCTTTCTATATACCTCCATCTCTCTTTCACTCTGGTTTTCTCCCAATCTTGCATTCGCCCCCCCTTTCTCTCACATTTCATGGTGATTTTCTGTCATTGGCTGCATAGGCGGTGGTGGTGGTGGATTGGAGGCTCTTCTCTGATAACAGAGAAGCCGAGGTCACTGCCAGCAGTATCTCCTCAAATCCCTGCTGAAACTGGCCCCAGTGGTTTCCAAAGGTGGGAGGACTGGACAGCTGGCCAGCTAGCTGCAAAAGACGCTGGATAGACACAACGACTAGGCTGCAAACTGACTAGCTCTCCTGTCCGCTGTGCTTTTCTATGACAGAGAGGGCTGGCTGGTTGAAATTCTTTAAAACAGCATTCATTCAGAATTAAAAGTAATTTTTGCCACTTGCAAATGCTATGAATTGTCTTTAAAGGCCACATGTAGAGGTGACAGGTAAGGAGGAACTGAAACAGACGTCAAGGAATGCATTCATTGAGCTTGAGGGGGAGAAAATGCTGAGTACAAGGCATGAACATCAGTGCTATGAGGCAGTGACCTTACTTTGAAATGGCAATAATAGAAATGATCGACACCATTTTTCTGCTCTTAATGCAAAAGCTGAACTGCTATTGCTGTGGCAGCATCTTTCAGAGAGAAAGAAGAGTATGTGAGGGAGCGAGAGGCGGAGGAGGAGAGAGAAATGTTCAAACATAAAGAGAACTGGTTTTACTTAGTGTGTGTTTAAAAAGACCCCACTGTAATGCATTATACTGTAGCTGAGCTTCTGATAGTCTACAGATATTACAGTAGCTATCCCAAGATTCAGTGCGCAATAGAACATGGCCCTTTGCTCCACTGGTTTATAAACTTAAAAAGTTAAAAGTAATTAGAAAGAACAACAGCCACAACTCCAAATGACATTTAAATAACTGGTATTTGTGAACAAAAGAAAAACGGAAAACATAAAGGAACATAAATTTTCATACAAGGGACATACAAGGGCACCTTTTGAGAGTGTACTGTAGGTCTACTATAGCCAAATAGGGGCTTCTCATCATCTCCAATGACACTAGTTTATGCATCTTCTATTTTGTTTGCTGACATGGTGATAAATGACCAAAATCTTGGCATTTATGTACACTTACATGGCTCAAATACACAGGAGACCACTGTGCATTCCAACAAAAATGGAAGCCATTTGTATCTTTGAAGTGGAGACTCTGATCCAGCTCAGTTTCAGCTGTGTGCGTGACCAGTGGAGCCAAATGGCCAAATGGACAGACCATTTCATATCATAAAACATTCTTTATGGACAATATTTGCGGGACAAAACTGGACTAACAAATGATTTGTGCCAGGTATGCTTCCACACCCTAATTGCTCTGCCACACAGGTAAACCTCAATTGTGACAGTTTGGATATGATAGTTTGAGGTGAACTATTTTCAGAGAAGTTTCATTTCATTTGTTATAATTTATTTAGCACAACTTTATCCATTATAATAAAAAAATAATCCATTTTGTTTCAGGAGAGGTGAAGGAAAGCACAGAGGGCTTGTAGGTAAACTTCTCAAGGAAGAGGACAAAGTAATTACGACATGGGTATAATCAAGAAAAATATGATAATTATACAAACTGGGGGGGAAAAGAAAAGACAAAAAGGGAAAAGAAATATGGAAATGTATAAATAAAGAATTAATCAAGCAATGTAAAATGTGTAATTTAAATATACCACATGAATAATGCATGCATTAAATTAAAAGTCAGTGTTGAAAAGATAGGCTTTAATATTTTGCTTCAACTGTGTAAATAGTTTTTTTTTTTCCCTCCCAGTAAACTGTTCCAAAGCAGTGGGCCTTGACAGTGCAGAGAGTTTGACCTTGTATACTTCTACAGTGACAGCATGAAGGTTAGCAGCAGAAGTGGCCGACAGGGCTGCGCAGAGATGCTGCTCTTTGTATATGCAGCTGTTTGTTCTACCAAGCAAATGATCTGAATATGAATATGTATGGAAAAAGGGTGTGGGACTGAAACATTGAAGAAGCTGAAAATCACACTTTATTTGGACTGTCCAATGTTAATATTAAACCTAATATTAATTTTGTATTACAGTTAGAAGAATGTAGATACTTCATATCAGCCTGTCCAGTGTAAATATCCAACTTAGTATCAATAGATTATGAGCTGACCTTTAACGTAGTTTCAAGTTTGTATCAGGGTTAGATTGATGCTAAGTTGAAAAAAAAAATATAATAACTGATATTGATATGAACAGATATTAAGTTCAATATTAACAGTCCAAAGAAAATGACAGATTTGTTCTATTTTCTTCTTTTTTCTTCCCTCTAACTATCGCCATTGCAACAGTTGAGATGTTAACAATAATAACCAAGTATAATAATTTGCTTTTCAAAGCTGTACTTACAAAAAGACAATAATCTCGATGTTTTTTTCATCATAAACATGGCTTTCATAAACAAAGTCATGGCCATAAACAATTGTTAACAGGAAATCATCTCCACCCTGAACTCTCTGTACACTAGTATGAATTCCAAGGACATTGAATGACAGTTAATAACAGAAAAAATGCATGTTCATGGATTAAAATATATTTTCTTCTTGTCACTCTGACATGGTCTTTGAAATTGGGTGTTAAAGGAATACTCCAACATTTTGGACATCTGATAAGATGTTTGATACCATTTTCACCTCTGTACGCCCACTGCTTCGGTTCCAATGGTTAGCATTTTGTGTTAGCTTAGCATAAAGACTTAAAGTCTACAGGAATTATTAGCCTAGTTCCGTCAAAGTGGAAAAAATAAACCTTACAGCAACTCCAAAGCTGTCAAATACACACAATGCATTGTGTGTATTTGAAATACATGTCTTGGAATTAAATAATTTAATAAATAATTTTTTGGAAAAGTTAAATGGTAGGAACTATAAATAGCCACTGAACACATGTGTTCAACATATGTGTTCATGCTAAGCTAACATGGAATGCTACCCATAGGGAGTGAACCAGTGGACGTACAGAGGTGAAAATGGTATTGAACATCTCCAAAAGGGTATTTTGCCCAAAACATTGGAGTATTCCTTTAAGATACACTGTCTGGCAAGAACAGGACCACAGAGAAGCTATAACTACCCACTATGGAGTCTGCACCACTGGAACTTAAAGTAAGGAAGCAGAGGCCCATTCACAGTTGGGATAAAGGTGAAGGACAAGGTGATGCGAGGTAGGACTCAGTGCACAGAGGTTGTTAGATGGAACAGAACGACAACTCACAGGCTAGCAGCACGAACAAGGTCTGTTTTGCTGAAGGAGAGATGAGACGTGTGTGATGGGCCTTTGAAGTGGGCCTTTAAATATAGATTACAGAAAGTCATATAATTATCCTTCAGAAATAGTGTTTAAATGGCTATGAACCTGCACCTTTAATTCCACTTCATGAAATCTGTAAACTTAGATTAAGACATATGGATTTAAACACACAGATCATCAGATCTAGGCATTTTTAATTAACTGAAAAAATCAATTCAAGAAATGGATGTTGTGGAAATGTGACGCATGGATAGCACTAAATACGCTGGCAAGACATTTGAGATCATCAAAAATGTGGATGGAAGATTAGTTTATATTAACATGGAAAATGTGTCATTCAGTTCAGGACTTTCAATATATCGATGAATGATATGAAAGAAGACTGCTTTTTAGATTAATATTTTGTGTTATTATGAGATCATGCTTCTAACAAGCGATGAGGAAAATTAAATGGAAAGAGAAAGTGAGATAATGAGCGTGAGCTGGTGATGCCTGCTGCACCAGTGGAGCTGCCACTTCTAAACGAATTTCTTGAGTTTCGGTTTCAAAGCTTTAGCATTTGTTTGTATGCGGAGCCTTTTAGCTCCACACTGTCATATTTTCCCCCTTTTTCAGGGAATGTTGCTCTTTTTCAGACACACCCTGTTTCACATTCATACAGTTACACATTTTCACACTTGGGAGCTGCCCGGAATAATCATAGTTTTCTGCCGCTGGCTTGCTGAGCAGCTCCACTGGAGAAATTAGGGGTTATGGGTTTTCCTCAAGTGCACTTTAAAGGGATTTGTTACCCAGAATTTTTCAATAAGTTCAGGATTCGAACCTGCAATCTTCAGGTCCCAAGTCCACTTCTTTGACTTTTAAACCTCCGCACTCTGAGACCTTTCCACCTAACAGCACAACATCTGTGTCAGAAACATTGACTTAGCACAAGAAATTACATATGGCAGAAAGATGAGATCCCAGAGAAAAAATATCTTTGCAAAAGCAGCACAGCGTGATACTAATTGCACTGAAAGTATAGGAATGTGTGGGCCGGAATACTCATGTGTAATGACTAAAAAGAAATCAGAAATGGCAGAAAGATGAGGGACTAAATAAAGTGTGTTGTTCTGAAAGCAGCGCAGCATGATACTAATTACACTGAGGGGATAGGAATACGTGGGCTGGAAAATCGCCACTTCATAATATCATGTAGTTGTGAAAGACATCAGAAGACATACAGTATGACTGCTGCAGGATGAAAACCTTTTATCCATTTTTATTATTGTTATTATTTTTTTTTTTAATTCCTGTTTTCCAGTGTGGCAATCACAAGGCGAGGATGGCCATGGCGGTCCGTCCGCTCAGCAATCATCTCCAAGGCAACATATCTCAAAATCTACTGGCTGGACTGTTATAAAATTTAGCGAACACACTTGGTGAACTCCCTCTGCCTTTCCTCTAGCGCCACCTTCAGGCCACAATGTCAAATTTGCACACACAATATCACTAAATCCAATCAGCGGATTGCCATGATATTTGGAGAGTGCATTCATGCTCCCCAAAGGAAGATTCCTCTTGATTTTGATTACGCCATCACCTTTCCTCTACTGTCACCCTTAGGCCAAAATGTCAAATTTGATATCTCACAACCAATTAAGAAATTGCCATGGCATTTGGGAAACCCATTTGTGTTACCCAGAGCATGAATCCTGTCCAATTTGGTGGCTTCATGACCTTTCCTCTTGCTCCACTCTGAGGCCAAAATATATGAACCCCATTCCCCACTACTTGAATTCTCCCAACATGCAACAATTTAGCAGGCCATCAGGTGTGTGTGTGTGTGTGTGTGTGTGTGTGTGTGTGTGTGTGTGTGTGTGTGTGTGTGTGTGCTTTTTTTGATTATACATTGGAGTTCCATTACACAGAATAAACGTTATACAGTGAATGTTTAATGGTTTTTGGGATTGCTCACAGCCCATACAGCATCATGCGAGCTTTCATTTAGTGCAAAAGTTCTGAAATCTGTTATAACACTTTCACACAGCAGCAGTGGATATGCAGCACTGCAACATCCTTTCCAAGGTCTCCGGTAAATAATCTTAAAAAAACACACGGCCATGACCCGCATTCTAATTATAGTGAAGTCAAACACAGATGCTGAGAACCTCTAAGTGATAAAAAAAGGCAATTCTGATTACCGCCTTTGCTGTTATATGATTCTGTACCAAATTGTATCTAACAACAACTTTGTTCTCAGATGGGAATCTCTGTAGCACAGTTATTTATCCTTTGGCAGGAGCACACATGGTTTCAGCGCTGGAATTACATCCACTTAAATGTGAGTTTGTCTGTGAGGTTACACTGACATAACCACATGTTGCCATTTTAAAACTTGAGCTCAGCTAGCTTAAAATGAGACAACACACCAGCTCTGCACTCAAAATACCCCCGAGCATTGTGGCAAAGCTGCTGACACCGTTTCAAAGCTTACTTGGTTCACGAGGGAGAGGAAAGAGCGAGCTTTAGTCAAGCAAAGCCTGTTTAAAATCGGTTACAAAAAAAAAACAATAAAAATGTGGCAAAATCAATGACTGTTTACGAGTTCTACATTTGGTGGGGTTTGCATCTAATAGTGCACAGTGCATTGGTCTATAGCTGAACTTGTACAGGTAATATTGCGGGTTTTTGCTGTCACCCAGAAGTCACATCATATATATATATATACCCACTAACAATGAGAGATCATATATACAGTATGATCAAGTTTTTCTGACATAATAACCAAATGTGCAGTTGCATGTGAGCAGCCTACTAGTTTCTACATGACATATTTCCTGGGTTTGTTTTAATTTTTCTGTGTCATACAAGTCTTAAGCATGCAAGGATGTGATCTATGCAAATACACACACACACACAGAATGAGGGAGAGAGAGAGAGAGAGAGAGAGAGAGAGAGAGTTGTCTCACCGGCTTCCCGCAGCAGATTTATGAAGCAATAAAAGCTCATCTCTCGGAGACAGTCACACACACACACACATATATACATCATAACCCTGCACACGCACGTCCACACGCACATCATAACCCCGCCAAGTACAGAGCTTTGCATATCCTTCTCTCCCTTCAACACACAAGAGGCAGATGTTTTCTGTGATATTACATCTGTTTCTGCAACGCACACACAAGTCCCGCACACACACATACACGCAGACACACGCACACACAATGTCCTGGTGATGAGAAGGACACAAGAACACATTTCCTCGCTGGAAAGCAGGGGGGCTTCCTAGTCCAAGTCTGTACAACAGATCCCTGCTGCTGGCTCTGTGAGACTGACTGGGAGAAGAGAGGAGGAAACAAAGACACATAACGAAAAAGAGCAAAACACAGAGACAGTGTGTGTGTATGTGTGTGTGTGTCTTCTCTTTCTCTATGCAGGGTTTTTACACGGGCTGCTCAATTACTTTTTGGACCTCCGGCCAAAATGGATAGAGGGATAGAAGGATGACCAGTTGGCTGGCTGGTTCAAGGACTCCTTGGCTCTTTGGCCGGCTGGCTGGCTCTGTGGAGGGATGGCTGGCTGGCTGGACAGATGAGTGGCAGGCCCTTGAGCAAGGCGCTTAATCCCAACTAGCACCAGTGCCACTGCTCTGGTTTGTTGCCCTTTTTTTTCTTTACTTCTTAAAATGAAGCTATCATTTTTAATACATCCATGAGTGTATTTGATGTAATGGTGCAGCCATAAAACAAAGCATTAATAGGCATAGAGAAAATAGGGATAACATTTTGATGTACATTTGCAATTTATCCACGGCTTATTCTGAATCCAGCAGCACTCTAAGTCTGCATTCATCCATCCTAAATGGTGCATACAGCCAAATAAAACAGTGCAAAGATGACTGATAGTCCATACTACAATGTTTAGTTTCCAAGTTGCACAATCTTGCACCACTCACAATAGTTTGCCACACTAGTCTTTGTACACCCACTGTTTTAGCCCCAGGAATTATGCTGCTTATTTCATGCCTTTCACTCTACTCTGTGTAACTACCTCATGGTCCAGTGCACTGCTGGGCCCTCATCGCTCCATAATATATGTAACACGGCCTGAACGCTCATAGTGAGTCGGTGTTGAATGCGTGTTTGTCGTGTTAAGGATAATGTACTGTCTGTCATATGCACTGTTCTCTTGGCCTGGATGAGATGTTGTTGTCTTTCTACAATGTGGTTTCATTCCTGACTCGCCACATACAGCCGCTTGGGCAGAAGCACTAGGCATGACGGGTTAGACGCTGAAAGCTGTCCTGGGAGTCTGAATTTGATGCGACTGCTTTTTTCGTCGATCGCATGGGTTTTTAATTGATGTGTACAGGAAATGCAACGGATTTCCATCGGGGATTAATTAATCAATGTGACCACCCCTTTATTCAGTTATTAGTCTTTAGTCAGCAAGTGGTATTATGAATTCCACTGGCGTTCTGGGCAAAATACGCCAACATGGTTAAGATGTATGGTTGGGTGAGGACTTATATCAAGACTGTTTTTAACGTATCTGTTTGAGCAGTATATTTGAAAAACGGCTTTCTGACTAAACCTGACAGAGTCCACACAGTCCACATCCTTGAGCGTCAAACTCGGACACCCAGGGCTACTTTCCATATCTAACCTCTGACACCTCGGGCCCCGGTCCAAGCGGCTGTATTTGACAAATTGGGAGTGAGACCTGTGTGTCCTGTATGGCACTAGTCACCATATTCCTACTGTGTCAACATGCCTTAATGCCAGTGCCACCAGGACAAATTCCTATAAATTTACTGTGCTTATTGAATGAGTGGCTCTTATTCATAATCTGTGTCAAAGCTATCTGGCTAGCTGAGTAATCCTGCTTGTAATCCTCAGTTAAACTAAGAAAGATATTTATGTAGAAAATTGATGTTATGATCACCTTTTATGTCTTTTGGAATTGAAAACAGCCTGTGTTATTCCTCTAGATGCTAAACTTTGTATATTGGACATTATTCCTGGCTGCCTTGTTGTTGACAGTGAGGAGTTGACCCTGATCAGTCTATGCCTCCTCCAGCAAAGAAGAGAAATTGTATGAAGGTGGAAAAGTATAGAACGACCAGAAATGAGTATGTGGTTATGAAAAATGGCCTCTTATCTCGCACTAGAGAAATTAACCTATTTGGTAAAGGGGAAAGCTAGCTAAATTTGATAAAATATGGAACTCATTTTTGTGTTTTATAAAAAGTGTTCACGCAAAGAAAATTACAAACGATATGTGAATCAGGATACTTTATTTTACTTTTTTATTTCATTCATTTATATATTTTCTTATTTCAATATATAATTTATTTGTCAAAGGGAGTGAATGATGAGTGCGTGGGAGGCGTAGGAGTTGGGAAGATAATTTCTTAATCTATAATGTATGCCGTTTTCACTGCATATCAAAAAGCAATAAATGTATGAAAAAAAGAATCAGCCTGTGTAATCAAGCCATCAGACATGTCATTTGTTAAAGGGATCAGAATATAGGAGTTGTTTGAGGTAGAAGATAAGGCATTACTTCTGATGCTTTAGGTGTTAATTTGGCAATTTTCTTTATTTCTGGGGTTAAAAAATCAAAAGTAGCTGAATGTCACTGGATGTTTTGCGGCGCTGTGCTTTAGTTTGCCTCTACATAATCAACATAATTGATTTGATAGCAGCTCCTCCCTCCCTCTCCACTGCTGCTCTCTCCACTCACTGCACTGCACTTTCAAACGAGTTGGGCAGACGGAGAGGGACTGAAGCTGGGGGTACCATCACGCTTTAATTCTCTTTCTGTTCCCCTCCCTCGGCCCACCACCTGTCACTCTTCACATGTAGTCACACACTTGGAAACTCTTTCTCACATGCACAATGTACATGTAGAGAAATACCGAGGCGCACACACACACACACACACAGGCACAGCATATAGACACAATAGTGAAAGTAACAGCTG
>OMKZ01012091.1:132-10835 GCA_900302535.1 Neoniphon sammara | reverse complement strand
CACTTGGTGTTGCTGTGTTTTATGAGCTCTCCCTCTTCAATGCTGGATTTCTCCCTGCATGTTTTTTAACATCTCTGCAAATCGCTCAGTAAACAAAGAAGCCCTCCCTCTTTAAATTTGATATCTATCAAAACACAGGATGATGTTACAATCTCTTATGCCAGGGTTAGTGTTAATGTGTTTAAGGCTGTAATTTTGCTTTAATGAAACTACATTTATTTGCAAAACATAACGAATAACCTCAATCACCCTGAGCTGCAGAACATCTGAAAAAGAGCTCATGAAAACTGAATAATATGGGAGCTTTAAATCACATTCTTTGCTGGTACACTGATAACGATATTAATTCTGTTCACTAAGTCTTGCCTTACAAACCTGCTAAAACATTCGAACTTATCCACGATAGTAGCTAAGCTATGCTATCCAGCTATGTTTGTTTTTAAATTGTTGCAACTTCAAAATGTCATGAAATCGCTCTGACCCAAACAAACGAAGGCCAGAATTATAATAACTGATGATACCATACCAAGTGCTTCCAGATGCATCGCCATCTCCGAATGCGCTGAAGGAGCCGTCTTCTCTCTGGTAGGACAGCTCTCGCTCGTAACCTGGCATGGAAACAAGTGTCTTTAAAACTTTGTACAAATATTCTGATAAACACACTTACACAAAATAAATAAAATAATCAAATGAAACAACCAAAGAATCAACATTATCAGTTGCAGTCATTGGATTCAGATATTCAGATTACATTAATCTGAATGTAATCAGATTACATTAATCTGATTGAGGGAACTACATTCTTAAAAATTATGTTTTCTCTATATCCATGTGCCTGGTGACACGTCGGTGTTGCTTTTCATGTTTATTTGTTTAGCGACAGAGTGAATAATAATCAAAAAATAAATAAATAAGTAAATAAAATTGCTTCAAATTTTCTTACTTTTTTGCTGCAAATTGGATTTCTTTTTGGAGGTAGAAATTACTTTGTGAATTTATAGGCAAAAGTACAGGTTTACACACCTTGAAACACTGATTCAAATGACTGGCCTGTTAAGTTTAATTAATTCCTCACAAAACCTCATTGAAATTCGTCAATGAAATTCACTCCTGTACATTTCCCTCCTGGTGATTGAAGCCGTTCTCATGCTCATTATGAAGCTACCTTCCATCATGTAGGATTCAGCTTTTTCCGTGATGTCCTGGTCGGCTTGTCCGGTGGCGGTGAGGTACTGGAGGACGTAGATGTTGGGTGCAAAGTGGATCATATTCTGCTCCCCGCAGCCATAAGGCATCTGGATGAGAGAGTCCAGGCCGGTGATGGATGGGCCGAGGATGTCACCTTCATCACCGTGGAAACCAGACAAAACAGAACGGCGGGGATGAGCAATGTTTACCCATGGGTGACAAACAACCAGAGCCGAGCCAACCTGAACATTCAGATGTGGTGATGCAGCATCACATCACACTGCGTGGGTGATCTATGAAGTGACAGACTTTTCATTATTGTGCTTACTGCACATCGGAGCTTTCGAAATACAAACATTTATTGGAGGCAATTAAATAGAGGAGTTAAATGTCCATTTTTTTCTGGCTATGTAATGTTTAACTGAAGTTCAGTGAAAAAGACAAGGGAGAGGAGGAAGCTCATATTATGAAGCCTAGTACTCTGCCATACAAATAAATATACAATCTAGCTGTCATACTAAGTAGGGATGTTCATGATTAGTTGTTGACAATAATTTAATCGATCATGTCTAATTTGGTCAATAGACTCTACCAAACTTGTCTGGTTGTTTTGTTAGCTAAATGTATAAAATGTAAAGTATAATATGTGTTTCCATTTTCATATTTCATCCAAGCTGACCTGCCATGAGAGCAACCACAGAACAAGTTGACATTTCTGCTTCACCAAAATTACAAGAAATCAATGTGAAATGCAAAGTTTTAACAGTAATAAGTGAAGAGGTCAAAGCCAAAGCGTCCAGGCAACAGATGGAACAAATATTCCTTATCTGAGAGTGACTGAGTATGACAAAGTAGGGAGAAAATGTCCAAAGGGTTTTTCCCCTTTAACAAGACAGGGCTATTATTTTCCGTGCAACTAGAGGAGGACAGTAAGATGGGTGGTGATTCAAGCCTCTTTTCTAATGTTTATCACGACTGCTACTTGAACAACAGACATGTTTACTGCGGCGGATAACAAACACCAGCCACCAGAGTAGCCTGTCAGCTGGAGCAGCGTGACAGATGTGCTTCACTGTGCAGCACAGAACATGCAAACGGGTGAGAAAATACAGATCAAACAGATGTCGACTGTAAGATGCTTTTCCCACCACGTTGTTGTTTTCCGTTTTGCACGGAAATATGTGAATCATTTTCAAAATCTTTTTTTTTTTTGGTTTTGTTTTGTTTTTTGTCACTGCTGATGTGCAATGTGATATTAATGAACTTCCATCCAACCCAGCATCTCTTCCTGTCCTGCTGCAGATCCTCACACATGATGAAACACATTCACCGCTCACTGTGGCGTTTGGGAGCTTGTCAACACATCGTCATGGAAATGCACTTGGTAACAGAAAGTCAGGGGCATAATAACATTAGGTGACGCTAAACACCCTCAGCGATTTTTAAAAATATGACGTTTTCTATTTGACTTTTCTTGTACCATTAATTGCGCACACGGCAAAAATATCTCATCTTAACAAGACCAGTTTCTCCCACACTGCTGTCAGACACTTGAATGTAACGGCACCACTGCATCTCACTGTGGATTAATAACAAACATCTTCCATATTCAGTGTCTGCACCGCGGCATATGGAAAAGGATGACCTCAGTTTATTGCACTCCATGTTGTCCTGCACATATGTGTTCCATGTTCAGTGTCTGCACCTTATTATATGGAAAAGTACCGTCTCAACTTATTGCACTCTGTGGTTTTTGCACATGTGTTTCATGATCGGTGTCTGGACTTCAGTACGTGGATAATTACTACCTCCACTTATTGAATTCCATGTTGTCTTGCACATAAAGTAAATCTCCAACTTAGCAAGTCATATAGTCTCATATTCAGTATTAAAATCTGCCAGCAGAACGAGATAAGGCCGCTTGCAGTTTCACTTTTGTGTGGCAACAAGTATAAGTCTGTTGAAACAAGGCAGAATAAGGCAGATCAGCCCACTAGGATCAAGAAAATGACACTTGATTCAAGAAAATTCTGGAAACAAGTTGATTAGCATTGGAAACAAGTGGGATTATTTTTACCTCGTTTGAAGAAAAACAAATTTTGAACACTGAAGATGAGACTGAATGCCTTGTTGAGAAGGAGATTTTTGGCATTGTAGTGTTTCTGTAGCAGAGCTAATAAATTAAGTCCATCACGCTGCAATGAAACTGATTTGTTCTGGTCAAGTAGCAGAAAAGCTTCTATTCTTTTCCGTTCTGTTTAGATGGTTGTGCTGCTGAAGATATTTTATGGAACGAAGCGAAAACCGCAGGTGATCAAAAGCAAATGATAGCAGTAATAGCATGAATATGTGTCCGGCCCCTGCCAGGTCATGACTCAAGGCTTCGCTCCATGTGTTTACATACCGACTGCAGTCACTCGAGCTCTCTCGCTGCCTTCCACCACATCTGCCGGGAAGGTGAACGTGATGTCTTTGGAAAGGCTCGTTTCAGGGGGGGCGAGCTCCAGGAACAAAGCGGTTGAAAACGACTGTTCGAGTCCTTCGGGCTGCAGGATCAACAGCGATGAAAAATGGACACACACAAACAAAAGTGATGAGTAATACTTCTGGGAAAGGCAGAGCGGTAAAACAAGATCAAGATTTCTTGGGTTGCAGAGGAGTGGCAGATGAGGGCAGGTTACATTTGAAGAGATTCCTTTCTAAAATGCTGCATGTTTGTTTTGGAAGTTACACGACTTCTACTGTAAACAAAAGATGGCAGGTTCAGTCTTCACTGTTGACCTCCTGTTGATCCCGACACTGAAGTTCTCACTTCTCACACTTTGAGAATCAGCTGTACAGGATTCAGTGTAAATAAGTATGGGCTCTGTCTTATTTGCAAGAAAGCTTCCTATCACCTTGGTTCCTTCATTAACGTTAATCAATCTCCTATTGATACATTAAATTTATAAATACAATAAATTTCATGTATTTACATTAATTAAACTTCACTTAAAACTTACCGCCCTTTTGACTGAAGTGAAGGTTGAGTCCACCATTAAAATAACAGTCTACTCAGTATATTTTCATGTCACATTCCCCATGAAACAGAAGTGACAAAAAGAAAGGAAAATAAAACGAAATAAAATTTTAAAAAAGCCGTAGCAGTAGGTCAAATTTGGCGACCATATCCACAAGTTTTAAAGGTTTTATGAAGAAAATTACTTTTTTCTTTTTTCTTCTTGGGAAAAGACTTTTTTCTTTTTTATGAGAAAAAATAATCATTTGTTTATTTATGTATTTATTTTTAGTTGTCTTAAATATCCAGTATAAATGTAGTTACAAGTTCGTAGTTGCAGTAGTTCTTTATTAATTAATAATAATTTGAAAAGCACTGTGTTTGTTGTAATTGAAATGAAACCAGTAACTGAAATGTACTGTACCACTAGACCTGTGTTCTCTCTCTTTTTGGAGGGAAACTTCCATTTGAACCTCACTGTTTCTGCCACACTGTCAATAATCTCGCCTGTTTAATTTTCACAGCACCTTGACTAGAACCATCTTGCGGACGGCGTCGGAAGCCACCGAAGAGATGGCTTTCACAGAGATGGGAATCTCTCCAAGGACCAGCGGCTTTATGGGAATGAGGACGGACGCGCCGCTCTGGCTGCCCACAGAGAGGCGGCGCACACTGGCCATGGAGAGCCCCTCATTGTCCGGGAAGACGAACTCAAAGGTCTCACTCTCAGCAACAATCACCATGACCTGAGAAAGAAAGCCGATGTGAGGAACCCACCCAGATCACGTTATAGGGGTTTGACAAAGAATAAAGACAAAGAATGCAACAGGAAACAAGAGGAGGATGTTTTTTTTTTTTGGATATGTACTTTTGGATATGTTCTTAGATCTTTTTTTTTTAAGCTTGTGCCAGATTTGTGAGCAGCAGGAAACACTGATATGTTTGTTGTGGCCTCGTAGGTGAGAGGTGACCAGTTTAACGCTAAAACCTCTGATGCTGCACCAGATTATAGCAACTTGATACTGATCACAACCCTGTGACCCACAGCCAGCATCACATGATCGTGCCACTACCACATACTTTAGGACAGTCATCTGAGGTGGTAATCAGACCTGCTGTGTCCTACTATTTGTATACACCATGACATGCATCACGCTCTTACACTCAACAGACTCATAAAAAGAAGGTACAGCCTACACTGTAATCTGAGCCAGTAATTCATCACCTTTCATACTCCCCTTTTTGTGCTCATAATGACATATATCACCCTGTTGAACACAGAAGATTGATGTAAAACAGCCCCACTTTTTAACTAGTGCTGAAAGCATTAGTTAATGCGAGATGTGAGATGAACTGACTGCTGCCAGTCACTGAAAACATCACATATACAGAGACACAGCTGTGAAAGGTCTGTGTCCAGCTGGGTCAAAGTTCAAACAGTTGGAGCATTGTGATTATAAGCACAAATTTTGAGAGGCCAGGTGTATGATTCCTGAGTCAGGTGTCAAAGTTGATGATGCGTAAGCAGCGTTAGGAAGCAATTTCACTTTAAGCTCTGCTAAATAATCGAAAGATTTATCAACAAATAAAATAATTATTAGTGGAAGCCTTAATAATAACCAAAATTACAAATATATAGATCAAAATGCTACAAAGCTAGCCTTAACACAATATTTGGGCTGCCAGGTGTAAGAACAGACCTGGTTAATTTCTGTGCTGTTTTTAACTGGGAACTGATCATTTCATCTTATCCATCCTACTGACTTTTTGTTTACATAATTTCTGCTGTTTATAGCTGGCAAGTCATATAGTAGCTTGTTACCTAACCATCACTCTCATTTTGTAGACATCTGTTTTGCACACCAGTGAACTCAGTACAAGTTAGCAGAAGTGGCTTGGGGTTGTATTTTACTGGTAACATTAACATCTAGCCAGCTGGCTAGTTAGCTAGCTAACGGTTTGTTCAGGTTAACTGAGCCAACTCTTGTCGAGCTCCAAATCATGATGGACATGCTAGCTAACATGCTACTTCCCCCTGGCTAACAATCCTAAAAATAACCATCCAGCACTGAGAGCTGCCACAGAAGAAAATAGTTCTACTGCTGATTTTTGTTTATTTATTTTTTTAATATCGGTCAACTTTTTTACGCCATTTCAGATTAAAAAAATTCTGACACAGATCATCAAACCCAAACTTCATTGATCAACTATTGGATTAAGGCAGTTATTTTTCAGAATGTTAGAAGGTGGGAAATACAGCTCAATTGCAGGTGGCTAACGGTTAGCATCTGAAGCATCCAGCTAGTTTCCGGTACCTGGTAACGATGAAAGGAAGACGGCACCACCTCTGTCTTATATAACAGCTACAGGGCAAGAGAAGTAATATCAAGTTTTTCAAAATGGGTGAACCCCCTTTAACACTACACCCAACCAATGTCAATGAAGATTAGAACTCCTGACTTAAAGATTAGAGTATTTGATAAACCCAACATCACATTTCCATTTTGCTCCTCTAGCATGCAGTGCAGCTGTCTGAGGAGAGGAGCGTGTCTGACCTGCAGCTCCTGTGACAGATAGTTGAACAGAATGACCTCCAGCACCAGCTCTTCTCCACGGATGATGTACGCTGGAAGATTCAAGGACAGGAAAAAATCCTGGAACACTGTGAGCTGGGAAAACAAAACCAGAAAAAGTAAAATTTTGTGAAGATATCTGCTTGCTTCTGTCAGTTTGAAAATTGGCTATGCTAAATTTATTAGAAAGAATTTAAATGTCTTTTGAATTAGACATTAGAATTAGATTACATGGTGCTTAAGCAATTTATTATCCAGTATCCTCAGTTGTCAAAAAAAAAAAAGAATAGAAAAGCAATAATGCTTTATAAAATTCAATAATTTTGGGACTAATAGTATTAGTAACATTGCAGTAGAAACAGTAATAGGAATAGCAGTAGTAGTGTTAGTAGTAGCATTAGTAGCTGCAGTAGTTATGATAGTAGTAGGTATAGTAAGACTTGTAGAACCAGTAGTAGTTGTAACAATAAGCACTAAATCTAGTATTAATATTAATTATAGATAGAACTAATATCAATATCACTATGACTCTCATTACTGTGCAGCAGCTATCATATTAGTTACAACTGTAGCAACGACTCCTACAGCTACTATTACTGCCACTATGACTACTACCAACACTACTATTAATGATAATAATGATATAATGTTTTTTAAGAGTGCATTACATATTACTGAAATTAATATAGATTACAGTAATGTTTCAGTGGCTTTTTGTCAGTGACTGACTCTGTGGACAGAAAGGCAGGGTTACCTCTGCAGGCGTCTGTACGATCCCCAGGCCGAGGTTCTCAGACATGACGAAGGCAGTGGCCGTCCAGGTTGTGATGCTGTCCGGCACAGTCAGACTCATCTCTGCTGCACTCGAATTACTGTGAAACATGTCAAGAAACCTGACTTTTAATGTCTGTGCAATTCAAAGTAAGATAAATGGACCATCTTCACCAAGTGAGATGCTGCATTGATTTGCCCTATTGCCTGTGAAAATTTTGTTGTCTTGTATAGTCTGTTTACTGATGTCACTTCACAAGATTATTGGATATTGAACCTTAAATAGTTTTTGAACAGTTCCTTCTCGCTGCTATTTGGAACCAACAGCATGTGAAGTATGGGCCAGTGTAGATTTAACATTAAGTCACACCCCGTACTCACTTTGTCAATACTACATAACTTTGAAAAATATGAACACCTTATTGTTGGCCTGCTGAGCTGCAGAGCATTAAAATAAATGGTGGTATCATCAGCATACTTTGGCATTTTGTAATTAATCTGGACTAATTAATGTTACAACACTAAGAAAATCTTTCTGTATCCCGTCATGAAGATGATTTTTAAACCACAATGCCTAAAATATCTGGCATACGGAAGTTACTGTCAGATATGTAATTCATAAATAATCACTGAGGTTATTTGTAGACATATAGTAAAAGTTACTTGCAGGTCTATTCTTCAACAAGTTTCCCTGTTAGAGGAGGAGGGATTCAGGTTTACGCTTCATGGAAAATTGGTTTCATGATCATCTGCACCATACGCTGTCAATGCACTTTACCTAAAACTGATTAGAAAACTCATCTAACTCTCCATGTTGGACATGTTATGATATTTTACTCATCCTTCACCCTGTGTTGATGTCCAGCCACAGCCAGGTCTCTGGAAAGTTCCAGCGTTCTCGTGGCTCCTGTTCCTGATCCATGTTTGAACCGAAAACACCATTGGGGAGGTCGAGTCCCTCCCCTGCTGTGGGGAAGAGGAGCATTAGTGATGTTAGCCCTGTCGAGTCGGGCTTAAGACTCTTTGTGAAAGGAAAGGTTTTCATTTGAACTGATTCTTAAAACTTACGAAATTCAGGCTTTGTCGGAGGTCGCCTCCAGATGTGTAAATTGGTATCAGTCAACACCACAAGATCACATGTCTGGACAAAGACACAAAAGATATGACAAAAACATGCATTCACCTCTACGCTGGTACTTTTATCAGAAAGGATTTGCTCTGTGTGCAATAGTAACATAAGCCTTAGCTCCTAAATGGCAATCAGCTACAACAAGCAGAATTCTGTTTTTAACCCATGTGTTTTTTTCCTGCTCTTTAAATAAATGTTTTGCATTGGAGTTACAGTGTGTGGCAGTCAATCTTCAGTTTTGGTTTTACTTCATCAACTCACATCGCAGTAATTCAGTTGGGTATTCATTCCATCTTATAGTCAAACTCAAATACCTGGTGCACCCAAAGAACTTTATTTTAAATTGTAGTCAAAATCTTAAGGTTTCAAAAGATACCAAATATGTCCTGCTGAATTACATGGAAATGTGTGTAAAATGATGCATGAACCACCCAGATTTTTCCATTTAATGTTTGGTTTTTAACATAAAGGTTTGGTTTTAACTAAAAGAGAATAATCATTACAAATAGAGAAGGAGTGTAAAAGAGAGGGCTGTGATTAGGTTTAGGGTTAGGGTTCCCCCGAGAAAATAGGAAGTTAATACATTATTTGTGATACAATCATAATATCTATCATTATGACATGTATCTGGGGAAAAGGTCACCATGAAGATGGAATATGGATCCCCTCTTGTCATCAGGTCTGTCTTGTCACTGCTGTACTCTGCCATCTCCTCCAGGACCTGTGAAAGCAACACCCCATCCTCAGAGCCCACTCCTGTTTCAGCCCACAAAGACACACAAAACAGCTTGAAACAAAAAAGGGCATGCATTGTTAAAACCTGTATGACCAAGTTGGGATAAGGCAGTTAGTGCTTCGGTTTACATCTAACTGGCGCTTGAGGGGGGACAAAAGATTGTGTTTCGTACCTGCAGGGAATATTATAACTGCAAAATATGTGTGTGTGTGGTGGACATGTAGTAGAAACTACAGCACATTAAACTGAAGAGGACCCTGTTTCTGTCATTCACAAATTACAGGAAGGGACCATTTTAAGGGGCTAAACATTATATGACTACTAAAAATCAGGAAATACAACTAAAGATACCTTATCAATATGCCCTATAGCACCGGTATCAGTTTGATTGATTAAGGCTCTTTTAAAGTCATGGTTGCTTGTTCAATTCCTGGTGTTTACAATGTCTACTTGTAAAAATCTGTCATACATATACAATGTTTTTCTGCTGCCATAGTGTTTCTAAGGCAAGACATCAATCTAGGCATTTTGACACATTTTATTTATAGCTCGTTACGCTAGATGCTACAAGTATTTGAGAATTACATAATAGTTAGCAGTTAGTCCAGGAGTCCCGTGTAGCCTGTGAGATGAACCTGATGAACTGTAACATAAACCACTACAGTCAGAAACGCAATTATTATAGCATTCATAGCCAAGAATGAACTCAGATCTTACTCCGCTTTTCCCATAATTCCACAGCACCAAGGGCAGCAAGAACCAAATTCTGGTCACTCAGTCACATTTCACTCTTCCATAGCTGTTAGCTATCACTCTGCATCACAGTTTCCAACACTTGAAAATATCATTTTCCTGTCATATCTGTTCTTAACTGAGCAGTATCTTATTAATATAAGGCAATAAAAGTTCTATTGATGCAAAAACTTAACACTGACAGTGTTAAAAAACAGTGTGTACACCCACTGTATTGAATTTGTATTTGTTCCTCATCATAACCTATATTAATGTCACAAAGTTCAGAGATGTGTTCACATGTCCAGTGACAGCCGCCGTGTACTGTAGGAATCAGGATAGTGTGATACTCTAAAGTTAGGGCTCTGAACAGGCTGTGGGCCAGTAATCTTTCTCACCGTTTCCTTGGTGATGTCGTTGTGTGAACCAGCCCAATGTGTGGCCTTATCAACCACCAGGATCCCCACCAGAGAGCCAGGCTCTGCCACAGACACCCTCAGGGAGACCAGCTCAGCTGGCTTCCTGCTGGCTTCACTCCAGCTCACAGACACCTACCACACACACACACACACCACC
>OMKZ01012085.1:13064-25538 GCA_900302535.1 Neoniphon sammara | reverse complement strand
GATGAGGGAGAGAGAATCAGTTCCACTACACGCTCATTACCACCTATTCATCTGGAAGACATCTCTGCACAGATACACTGCCTGGCTCGCTCAACTGAGCCGGTGTGTGTGTGTGTGTGTGTGTGTGTGTGTGTGAGACTCACCTGTCTCATAGTGTGTGTGTGTGTGTGTGTGTCAGACCTATATAGAATAAATGCAAGGCTAATGTCATTGTTGCCTGTGTGTTCCATTGTGTGAAGCTAAATGCTGCAGATTAAAATCAGAAGGCAGCTTACGAGTTATGCTCTGGGTTTATGACTGCCCAGGGATAAAAGGGAAACACATGAAACTCAATCCCTTCATCAAAGGGGCGACAGGGAGAGGGGATAGGGGGGAGGGAGGGCAGTACGCAGGACTGAGGTGTCACCAGGTCTAATGCCATGGCATGCCAGGAAGGACAGCTGAGTGTCCGGCCTCTCTAAATGATTAATCTTACAACACAGAGCACCCAGACCTACATGGATGCGATATATCAGCAGTAGATTTAAATGAAACTCAGGTTGGAGAAACTGTAATGCATGAATTTATTAAAAGCCCAGGTATAATTTATCCAAAAAAGGAAATAGGCTCACTCTCGAATTGTTTAAACACAATCAACAACATATAAGCATAAATATTCTGCTCAGTATCCATGTTGGCAAGACTGGTTGGTTCGGAAGATTTGGCTTCAAAGCACATATCTGCTTACCCAGCATGCACATTTGTTTTTGCCCTATATCTGGTTGTCCAGAAGTGTTACTTAACTGTTATTGTAATTTTTTTTGTTAGGAGCTCAAATGATCTGTAGCCACAAATATTCACTAGTCAACCTTTTCAACCAGAGACATGTCTTTTGCAGTGGTTGTACAGTATGGTGCAGTATAGCAGCTGGGCCTGTTTTCTCTGTGAGCGGTGGGCTGGCTGGCTGCCCTCATTGGTGCTGGGGGAGAAAACAATGGTGAAAGGTTTGGGCTGAGAAGAAAGGAGACAGAAGGGTGAGGAGGATGAAGAGGGAGAGTCAAATGTCCTGGCTGGAGTAGAGAGAGCTGATATGGGGTAAGTCAGATAGGATATAAGTGAGAAGGGCAGAGAAGCAGCCAGGAGAAAACATTATAGGTGAATGGGGAGCACTTGTCTGCCTGAGCTGATGATTATGAATGAGAGCACGGATTAAAGTTTTCAGTTCCCATAGCTGATTTGAGTCATTCTTGAACCACAGAGTGCACTTCTGACAACAATTTAGATATGTAAAAATATTTGAGACATGATAGTTTCAGTCTTGAGATTTTTTTCCACTTTGTTCACTGTAAGAGAAACGGAGTGGAGTGAGAACAGGCTGGGTTAATTGGTTTGACAGCTAGTGAAGCATGGCTGCTGACCATCAGTTACTAAAAGGGGCAAGAGCAAGGGGAAACAGCTATAAGGCAGTAGAGAGAGAGGGAGACAATACTGTAAAACAGTAGACTGGTTGGTGGTGAGCAGAAGGTTAAGAGGGGGATTGTTTTGACCAGTTGAGTGAGAAGTTGAGGCAATAAAAGAGAAATGGGTGAGCTGGCTGGCTGTCTAATGGGATGTTGTCATGGAGGGCGAACCCAGGGGTCCCAGAACATGGGTGGGATGTGGTATGGGAAGCACCGGCTGATTGTGTAGCAAGCTGAGAGACCATGGAGGAGAGGTGGGGTTAAGCATGGGAAATGGACAGGGATGAGCGAGGTGGAATGGCCTGGGCAGCCTGCTTGGCTGACTGGCTGTGATCATGGGGCGAGAGTGGAGACAGAGGATAAGGTTGAGGGGAGATGGGTGAAGCAGCATGGGCTGGCTGGCTGACTGGCTGCCTGGCTGCCTGGCTGGCTGAGCCTGTGACCATGGAAGGGATTAGACAGGATTAGCTGTGGGGTAACCTTCCCAAAGTGTCAGTCTGAGATCCAGAGTGCTGTGAAGCTGGCCGCCTGGGAATCCAGCCCAGGGGGGCCCCAGCCCCACACACTGGATTAGTTTAACACAGACCCCTGCCGCACTGGACACCACAGACATATATTACATAGAGTGGGTATGTTCACCAGTGTCATTATGCATGTTTCACTGGTTTATCCATGGTAAGCACTGGGCTTTAATTAACAAATAAATAATTCAGAAAGGTAGTGCACAGTATGCTTGTTCCAAACACTTGAATTTCCTAGACCATGTTCCCCACTTATATCAGAGGGCATGCCCTTTCTATAGACCGTAACTCTGTGATGTGGGTCTGTGTCAGCACAGTGGAACAACTGACTGACCGGGCCAAACTTAACAGTAGGAAGAGGGGAGGGGGGTGTGAGTGGGCGATGTTACACATACATGGAATGAATGTACTGTACTGTAACAATAACACACAGAGAGCTTTGGAAAGCTTTTCCCTCCCACCTTGAACAATTGCAAAACTAGGCTCTCAACAAATACCTCACATGAGGAAAATATGTTTTCAGTCTGCTGGGAGTTAGCGAGTGGGAATTGCACAAGAGGTCATAGTAGATGAAGTGCTGACTTAGAAGCAAGGAGAAAAAGTGAATGAAATCATTAAGTAAAGTGATACATACTTGAACTGACACTTGGCCTCTTCCTGGGAGGTCAATGGATGATAGTGAGACCAGCACTCCTGAAACTGGTAGGGATTCAGTCGGGCAGATGCTTGCGGACATGAACATGGGTCCAAGAGGGCACACTGCTGAGATCTGGCACACACTTAGAAGTGATCTGAAATCGTCTTCCAGGTGGAGACCCCACACAAAAAGAAAATCTTTAATAGGCAGTGAACTGCACACACCAGACAAATTAACAGGCTCAGGACACCATAATCTTATGGACTGTCATCCCAAACAAATGGCACAAATTACAGAAAAGATTGGGAAGATTGCCCCTTCGCCCAGTGCAGTCTTCTGTCTTCTCTTGACTCTTGGGACCAGACTTTTATAGGAACTGATTTTTACACTCCATTCCTTCCTTGTTGGTGTTTGATGTAATTGTGTTTGATTTAAAGTAGAACACCTCCAAGTGGCCTGACCTGATCGGCATGACTGTAATCCTGATCGTCACTGAGGTTGAAATTGGCACAGATAAAATCCTAGTGTGTGGTCACCCTAGGAATTGTGGGCACAAGAGGTGATACTGAGCCCCATAATGACGCATCTATCTCTGTACCTCATCATTTTGCCTGTATGAAGGATTCCTCTTGTTTGGAACCCCCTGAAAGTATTTGTGAGTCAGCACAGTGGCACATTGCTTCACATCAAGAACCCTAACCCTAACCCTGTGTTCAAATCTTGGCCCTGGGCCTTTCTGTTGTTGATCTACACTGTACAGTATGTTCTCCCTATATTGTTTCCTCTTTCTTCAGATACTGAATTTATCAAAGTAATGAATAACCACAAGTGAGGGCAGGGATCTTTTTTCCAAACTTTTATACCTCTGCATTCTAACATTCAGTGCATACCTCTGTCTTCGTCCAAACCTCGGTTGCTTTCTTTGTCGTCATTTGATTATCAGCACATTGTTGGGACAACAACAGTACATGACAGCCTTGAAAACAACAGCCTGTATCTATCTTTCCATTTTCACTTTCAGTCTGACTGTAGTATTGAGTCAGAGTATTCAGCACCTTGTTTCCCACCTTTGGGAAATTCCGTAATTATAGTATACAACAAGTGAGCAGTGACATAGTCCAATACACCATATGTCAAGACTAGGAATAGAATAGAATAGAATAGACTCTTTGCTACCTCTGAGAAGAAACTTAGAGAGAGCTTGCAGTCACAGTACAAACAGTGCTCGTTCATTACATAAATAACAGTGAGAAAGAGGAATCCAAAAGTAGATCTATTATGCTCATTTTAAAATCACATTGCACTGGTTAAAGAAAACAGAAAAAACTGTTTGAATCTCAGTCTCTGTAGACATTCTTGGCAAAGTGAACCTGCAGTTAGCTGAGTGTTCTATTATTTTAAAATATTCAATAAAGACCATGAATCAGATTACAAACCTGAGTATATGGTATGTGCCTCAGTCCACTGAGTTTGGGGCAGCAGGGTGGAGCAGTGAGTAGGGACGCTGTCCTTCAACCAAAGGGCTCGGGTTCAAGTGCCTGTGTTGGCCTGTTGCCCTGTTGAAGTGTCATTGAGCAAGACTGAACACTGACTCTGGGCTCTGAGTCTCTGACCATCCTGTGGGGGTGGGGGAAAAAAAGAATTTCCCCACTGGGATCAATAAAATATCATATTATCTAATTTAATGCTTTTGTAAGCTTCCAAAAGATAAAAACGTGAGGGTAAGCAGAGTAACCACAAATATCCAGACATTAGTGTAAAAATGGTTGAGCAAAAGTACATCAGCATAGACTTGTTTAAAACCATTTTAGTGTGCAGACAGCTCTGCTATCTTGTACCACTGAGGGTGTACTAACCAGAGGTCTGTTTTCTCTCCTTGTGTCTAGTACTTATTAGAGATGAAGAGCCTGATCCTGCCTCCAGAGCACATCCTGAAGAGGGGTGACAGCGAGGCAGTGGCATACGCCTTCTTCCACCTGCAGCACTGGAAGAGGGCAGAAGGAGCCTTAAATCTTTTACACTGCACCTGGGAGGGCAGTATGTATCATGTTTGCTTAGCTATTATACATTACAACCTTGGATATTTTTTTTCTGTAAATGACTGACCTAAAATCCCACCACCATCCAGGACTTGAGCTCAGTATGAACGGGTTAAACATTTCAATCTCGTGTTCTAAACCCTGCAACATCCCTCAGAAATCAGAAGAGATTGGCAGAGGTGTAAATTTGGACATCTGCTAATTTGGACCTGCTCTACATTTTATGTAGGCAATCCTAACAGTGTAGCTTGAACCTATTAATCACCATATTTTGGGCTGGTGGGACTTGTGTTCATAGTGTACTTGTAACGAGAGACCGCTGGGGCAGAATGTTGGAGAAATTGCTGCATTTTAGTCCCGTTGGAAGATTTTGACACTAGTTAATATGAAAGAGAAGTGTGCAGTCTGGGGCTTCTGCAAATGTAAACAGTGTCACCAGCTTTTTTTTATGTTTAGTTCCAGGTGAAAAAGCATCGTGTAAAACCTGCAAGTTTGGTGTAAAACTTGTAAAGGATAGATTCCAGCCCCCTATAACCTTTAGTAGGAATAACCAGACACGGGAAATGGATGAGTGAATTGTCTCAGTTGAAAGTGAATTTACCTCACCCCTGTGTAAAGTTGGAAGTCACTGTGATTCGTTGATAAAGCCAGGCCACCACAGAGCCATGGTGTGTCCCTTGTAAACAGCTCTCCATTTTTATGCACACCCACAAATACACTTGTGACTATAGACCTATAGAATTGTTTCAGTTGGTACTGCTGTGACATCAATGTTCACAGGATGATTCTTACTGTTATAATATTTCATAATAAAAGTAATATAATGTCAGTCTCATGTAACATTTTGCTACTCGTTCTATTTGATGAATTCGTAGGCTGTGGAACAACATCTTCGCTTGGTAAAATGTCATATTTTCTCCTTTGTGCTCCTCTTTCTCCAGCCTTCCGGATAATTCCCTACCCTCTGGAGAAGGGTCATCTGTTTTACCCCTACCCAGGATGCACAGAAACAGCAGACAGAGAACTACTGCCCTGTGAGTGCGAGAAGTAGCCTAAACTTGCATGCTGTCTAGTTCACAGTGTGATAGTTGTGATTAATCTCTGCTCATGTCATGTGTCACGTGAACTACCTACCTACCACCTTCTTTTCTCTTTGCTCTCCCTCACCCTCCCTCTCAACGCCTTGTCTCTCCCACTCATTCCTCTCTCTCTCTCCCTTTCTCGCTCTCTCTGCTCTTTCCTCCTCTTCTGTCGTCCAGCGTTCCACGAGGTGTCCGTGTATCCAAAGAAAGAGCTTCCCTTCTTCATCCTCTTCACAGCAGGCCTTTGCTCCTTCACTGCCATGCTGGCCATGCTCACGCATCAGTTCCCGGAGCTCATGGGTGTCTTTGCCAAAGCAGTAAGTACTTCAGCTTCACATCTCTGTTTTACACCCATTTTATCATTAAAAGTTGCTGCTTTGTTTTGTGGGGTTTACTAAATTTAGAAACTCCACTTTTTATCATGACAACAAATTAGCTTAGGCCGAAATTTACTTTGGATGACAGATTAGTTTTGCTAATCTCAGCATGGCTCTGTGGATCTGTGTTTTAAATAAATGTTGTTACTCCGATGTTAACCTGAACCTTTTAACCCTGGTGGTAATTGCTGCCTTCCATCACTGTCAACAACACTGCGGGCTCATGGGAGTTGTAGGCCTTTAAAGGCACTATTTCCCTTCAAAACAAGCTGTAGTCCATTTGAAGCTATCAGTAGAAACAGTTGAACAATACAAATGTATTTTCATAGCCATAACATAGTAGTGTGGCGTACATCTTTGAAGAGTTATACGTCACATATGTGTGCATGACTTCCTTTTACTGTTTACAATAGAAGCGTTGCACTGTCTTTTTTCCCCCCCTGTTTGGCTAGCTTCTTTCTTTGGCTAATCCTTTGTTTATGGTCACCCTGTTTATTGGGGTCTGCTTTTGCACAGCCTTGTAGGCTTGTAGCAAAAACAAGACCACAGAGAACATCTAGTGCTCATCCTTTTGTTATGGGAAAGGTTGTGTGTAGATAGGATTTTTACAGCAGGCCAGGCGAGCCTGGTTTGTGTAATGCTCAGATAGAGTGCATGAAAACCATTGAGGGAGGAACACAGAGGCCCTCGCTGCCTTCTGAGGAAAAACAGAGATTTGTCTGAATCTGCCGCTCATGGAGAGAAGATCCAAGCTAGGACTGGACAGGACAGTGGAGGCAGGAGGCTTTGTCTTCTTTATTTACCTATACCAGACACGGAAAGTGTAGCGGCTGAACATGTTTCATATATTTAATGGGATTAGAAGAGTGCTTGATTTGCAGTTGTCTGGCCAGAGCAATGATATTCCCACTTATGAGACTATTAAAGTGCCAAATAGATCAAACACACCTCAAGCAGTTTAAAAAATAAACCATGTTGTAATGTTTTTGCCCACGTCTGACTGCTACTGTTAAATACTGTAGCTTAAGCTAACAGCTAAGCTATTGGTATTGCTTGAAATGAGAATGAGGTTTTGTAATTCAAGTGTTTTCATTGACATGGGTACCTAAGATTCTATTTTTTATTTATTTATTTTTTTGGGGGGGTTTGTTTTCTATGTAGCTTATTAAGTTAATTTCATTGTCACATAGACTGATTGAAAAAACAAGTGATGCTCTGTAAATGTGTGATAATGACAACAGAAGATAAACATTTGGATTTTAATGTTTCCACCTTTTTTAAATAAAGTTAAGTAATGGTAATATGAATCACTGCAGCTATATTCAGGTTTTTTGTCATATACATATTTCATATTGTGTGGGAGTCAGCTGTTATAGTTGTTGGTTTAGGGTTTTGTTGATATTAGTGATTATACAAGATCAGTAGAGTGTGGCATTTCATGTAGTTTTGAGTGCTGATGAAGAAGAAGACATGGTATTTGAAAAAAGCTTAGACATTTATGAAAAATAAGATTTTTTTTCAATAAAGGTGGTCAGTTTTATGTGTTGACTGACTGGTTTGAATGGCTTCAGGGTCATCAGTTGGCATATAAAGCTTACTGAAAAGCATTTCAAACTTGTGCTTTTCAGCAAGGACTTAATAAAAATCCTACACTGTACACTTAGTGATTTCCATATGTAAATGCTTGCCCTGCAATAAGAATATACTCATGTTGTAGTTATGCCTCTGGCTCTGTAGCACTATGAGGATTTATCTAGCTTGTTAGAGAGCAGAAGGGCTGACCCAGGAATACTGCCAGGTCTATTTGGTCTATTTCAGTCCTGATAGATACACACAGGCTATGTGGGTAATTGCAGGGTCCAGCTGAAATGCTATGAATGCCACCACTCTCTTTTTGACTGTTAGCATCACAAAGTGATTATATGATACTATTAATAGTCTATTATCAGCAGAAACATGTAAATACACACAAATCAACATGGATAACCTCATGAGAGGCTAGAAAAATACAAAACTGATTCTTAAATTTGGTTCACCTACTATCTAACAACACATGGGTCAGATGGGATGTTTTTTCTTAGTAAGCCTGACCTCTGCCTGTGTGTCAATATTCTGGATGACACATAGCCCTGTTTCCCGTCAGGACAACAAACTAATGCGTCAGAGCCACCTCTTCTTCTGTGAAATGAAACAGAGTGATGTTTTGTTTTTGATTAATTGTAGGATTAGAGTTTAAACTGTTCTCATTTTTATTCAGAATTTTTTTTTCCCACATGCACATTAGGCTGCCAGTTTGGAATGGATGAGCTGGAGGAGAGCTGAGGCATCAGTACAGGGTTGTTGTGCTTCTCTGCATTATTTACAGCATTAAATCTGCAAAAAAGGACATGAAAGAGGGGATTTTGTCTTGTTGGATTAAGCTCAAGCAGAAATGAATGCTGTTCATTTTGAATTATAATTTCTGAGAATGAAGGAAATATTTTACCTCAAGCTTTGAGCATGAAGACGTAAGCTCCATAGCACTGTTAGAGTGAAATAAATGAATGGGCATAGGTACGTGTGCTTATTTGAATGTTTTTCTCAAGGATTATCTCAGAGCGGGAAGAAATTTTACTGACATTTCATTTAAGACTCAATTTGCATTTTCTCCCTTTCAGTTCTTCAGCACACTCTTTGCACCGCTGGGTTTCTTCGCAGACAAGATGGAAAGCTTCATGCCGTCCAGTTTTTGGCACCAGCTGACTCGAATCTGACCCCATCTCTCTCTCGCACACATACACACACACACACACACACACACACACACTCACACACACACACACACCAATACCACTCCAAACCCACAGACAAAAAGTGTTTGCTCTCCTGTCTTCAGTATTACTGTCCACTTGCTGCATTGTTACTGATTATGTTGGCTGAGGTTGTATCAACACAGAAATACCACTCTTAAGATGCTCTCCCACACTGTTCCAGCAGCCAGTTTCTTTTCCAAGAATACATTTAGCGAATACCATTTGCAAGGATTTCACAGGGTCATTCATTTGTCTTTATGTTAACACTGGGTAACAGTGGGAAATCTGACCTGTTGCACTGTCCCAACAAGCCTGGTTCTGAATTGTGTGCTTTTGGCAAAAATCATACGATGAATTTGTAAAAACCCCTCCTGTACCGATTCTCAGATGAATTATCCTCAGCAGTGTGTTACTGACACAAGGCAATAGATATGTGCAAGGGAGGCGTGAGAACTGTGTGTGTGTATCAGAAAGATCCCATAGAGTTTATATGGGATGGAAATCTGTGTCCTATATGAACCCGCTGTGCCCCGTAGTCATCCAGCGAGGCAGATTTAAAAGTTTGTGAGACCTCCTAAAAACAGAGCTGTGATTTACAGCCCTGGAGTGCCTGCAGTGTATACAACGCCTCTGTGGTTCAACAGTTGTTGCCATGGTATGACACTTCAGCACTATATCACTGGGGCAACACCCGCCCCCACCTTTGCCACAACACCGAAATGTAAATGGGATCATCACTGGTCACAGTACGGCCTCCCATGGCATCACTCATTTCTACCAATTGCACAACAGAACGCTACAACTCAATAAGCTAGTCAGACACTCGCTGCGGTAGTCATACTGAGAATCACACAGCGCAGTCGTCATAAAGAATAGCTGGCCTACTTAACATTACAGTAATTCTCAATATGGTTCTCCTTCAGTCAGGGAATGTTAGCCAAGACTAGCAGGCACATGCATTGAGCGCATTCGTTAAATCCCAAATCACTGCTGGTGAATATGCTGAATAGCAATTGGAGAAGGGAAGCAAAATGAACAGACGTATACAGGCATAGTGTACATAGTAAGAAGAGACATGCTTTACACAATATGCATGAAATCTCTTTCACTTGGTACCCTATATCTGTCTGACTGGATGCAGATCATTGTTTTTTGGAGGGGTTTTTTTGTGTGTGTGAAAAGTTTGGTCATTTCTGTTTGATATGAGACTGAATGTGGAAATATAGCATGAGGGCCTCACAATAATTAATAATGTAATAAATGACTACTAATGTAATAACTTGCCAGACCACAAAAAATCCCTCTAAATTCGTCAAAAATGTAATAAAACCTCTTAATGTAATATATATTGTAATGATGTAACATTACATTATTGCTTTAACCAACCATCACTTCAATAAAGGGTGTAGAATATTTTTATCCTATGATGCAATAGTAATATTAACCACTAATGTGATAACTTGCAAGAAAAACAAGAATGTAAAAACTCAAGTTATTACATTATTACAGAATGTTACAAAAATCTTTTACACTTTTCACTGCTGGTTAATGTGATGTCCTTCGATTATGACAGCAATTTATCACATCATCAATTTTTATTACATACTAAGAGAGTAAATTTATGACATTTTGACAAGTTGTTAGTGGTCAGTTACATTATCAGTGGCTACAGACCAAGCGCTAGAGTTCATGCCTCAGGTGGTTAATGGCATTCTACTGTCAGCTCCCTATCCCATATGTGTTACTGTTGTTAATAAAGTGCCTTTTGTGTCACACTAGCTAAACACACCGATTTGACATTGTACCTGTTCAAGATGTCAAGTTTAGTGGCAATATTGCTCAACTTTGATGTTTTAGAATTGATAATTAATAGATGCTTTCAAAAACTCTGTGATTTTTTAACTGAACTATTCAGTGTCCAATGATTGTCCAGTGTTGGTTAGCATTACTATATTTACCAGCCAAACAAAAGCAAAGACTAACACATGGATGTATAATTATCTGGTCAACAGTGAAAAAGTTGAAAGGGCTGCCTGGTTATGTTGTCAACACATACAGTATGTGTTATTATGGTGCAAATTTGGATTGTCTTACTAACAGTTATTCTGACTTGCAATATTTGAATCTGAGTCACAGACTTTGCTTGCTCAGCGCTTTTACTCCATTCTCTGGCCTGTGGTATTTGATTGTTCAAATTCTTGACACCTGAAATGTCTCATTCATAGTGTTGAAAAGTGGGACTGCAAGCTGAAGACAGGAGAACATTTGACCTACTGTAACTATCCTGGGATGAGTTTGATAGCAAACACTCAAAATAAATTGTTATTTCAGTGTAATTTCCCTGCATCTGTTTGAATCTTTTGTTGTCTGGAGGTCCTTCGTGGTGGTGTTTCAGAGATTCTGCATTAATATTTCCTTAATTATTGAATGGATATTGACCACTTAGGTGCAGCAGGAAGATCAGGAACTAATTCTTGAATGATAGCTCTACCAGACTCAATTTCTCTACCTTCAGTTGCATAATATTAGACATACTGTAAAATAGTTTTTTGTCTGATAAAACCCTTAGTAATAAAATAGTAATTTATTGAAATGTGCCAGACAGGTAAATCAGTTTGCTGTCATTCTGTAGTGAAGGATACATTAAAATACTGTTATTCTTTCCAAGGAGGATGCTATTTCCCTTCATCCTTAAAATCTCTCCTTATGTGATACTTTATTGATCCCCATAGAGACATTCTGGTTTCACTTGACCCCCACAGCTCAGCTATGTAACAGCGGCCTGGAACTGCTAGGAATTTAGGATCTTGCTCAAGGACACTTCAGCAGGGTGGATGCTTGCTGACACCGAGGTTTAACCACTACTCACTGTGCCACTCCTGCTGCCCTTGGACTACATATATAAAGCCAAGGGCCATCATGCCCAATGTTATGATTATACCAATCTGTCCCCATTAGTAGGGACTTTTACATGGCATATTCCCACTGAACCTTTGGTGCCGTAATTATACTTGATATACTTGATACTTAAGTGGTGAGCAGCAGTAATGAAAATCACTCGTTGAGGAATGTTGATGTGTGCTTGAGTGTTTGCTCTCAGAGCCTGAGCACAGCTTCATGCTGCATTTGGAAATCTGAATTGCTCACTGACCTCCATACTAATGTCTTTGAGTGCCTGAAACAAAGGCTGATAGAACATATAGAAGAGAAGAGTATAAGATTGTCAACCCCAAATTTGGGAAAAGGGCATTAAGTACTCAGAGCTTGTATTTTATCTCCCTATGTCCTTCACTGTAAGCCACCATAAGAAGATGACAGAGACATCTGACAAGCAAATACACAGTGGTGCCTGAGTAAAGAAATAAAAAAGACTGCAGAGTGGAAGTCGGGCATAAGCTTGTGCAGGAAAGCAGCTCAGATACCAAATGATGCAGTCCATGGTATCCCCTCCGTGTTCATCCTCTCTGTCTGCAAACGCCAGATCACGGCTGTGTCACGTCACGTGCGCACATGCCAAAGACTCCAGTGGAGTGATGCATTCTTGACAGTTGACTTGCTAGATAAGTTTTTTTTTTTTTTTTTTTTTT
>OMKZ01012085.1:1035-13044 GCA_900302535.1 Neoniphon sammara | reverse complement strand
AAATCCCCTGCCGCCAGCCTAGTAATCTCACCCGGACAACGAGCGCGTTGATACGCTATGATGTGCCTCGCCTGGGAGCCCTGCCAAGCATGTCCCTGAAGGTCACATATATGTATGTTACACAAAAGTCTCCTTTAAAACTGCCTCAGGGACTCAAAGAACACTGGAAGTCACTGCTCACAAGGATGCACATATGAACCTGGCAGGCTTAGTTCAACACCAGTTCACTTCTAAGAATCCAGTGTGAGCCATGTTGTGGCTGGCTATAGGGGGGCTATAGGGGGATTATGACTTTATGGAATATTTCATTCCTTGTCAGGTTTAACCCATGTATTTACTAACAATGACCCGGTGAGTTAATTATCAGCTGACATGCAATAGCTTGGACTGAAGTAAGCGGGTCACTCCTCGTACATATGCGAGGTGGAACTGCTGCCCCACTCTCCTCCGCCGCCTTAGTAATTGTCCATCCTGTCATGTGATCTGACACAGCCAAGCCCAGAGACAGGCAGTGGAGAGTTCTGCTGAGCACTCATAGCTTTTGTAGTATCTAAGGCGTTCATCTTGTCTGGCAACATAAAAGTCTCCAAAAAGTTCATATAAATGAAATGATGCCCTTCATGTTGGAGGTCTTTCTTTATGTAAGGCGGAGTAGCTTACTGACAAACAAGACTATCCTATAACCAAAGGGCCATGAGTTTGATCCTCACAACCAGCCAATATGCATTCACCAAGGGCCAGGCATCATGTTGAAGTGTCCTTGAGCAAGACTTTGCTCAGTCATTGTCAGTCTCTTTGGATAAAAGTGTCAGCTAAATTGTTAAAATGTAAAATGTGATGATTCGGGGCAATGCTGTACAAATACAGAAGATAATTCATTTTCAGAATACAGTTTTAAGTGACTAAGACCCACATTACCCACAAGTAAAACTTAAAATCTTCAGTTGTGGGACATTTTTTCCTTTGTTCATGCTATAGAACCATACTTTACATAAGATCTATTTTACTCTTTCTCCCAGCAATAAATGGGTATGATGTCACTTGGCAGGGACTAAACATATGCTACACTTATGGTGGCTGCAGTCAGACCCAACTTCATGTCCACATAAAGCTCTTAATTACTGCTGATAGGGCCAAAAGGGCCCTCTTCTAAGCCAAGAAAAGCACTTCAACTACCGGGTCATTTTGCCAAAGATTTTCAACACGTTTGCCTAAATAGTCCAGAGAGTAACAATTTCTCAAAGTACACATATCAACATGTTTCCCATATTACTGTTTGTAGTAGATATAAATCATAGAAGTGGGCGCAGTACAATGTTTTGGGGTTGGAGCACTAATCAGGCTACTTTGAGGAGGAAACAGGAAGGTACAAGTAATGTCAATTGCATGTAATTGACATGCCACTGCATTGTTTTGGAAGCACTACAATTCATGATGACAGTCTGTTCTATTCCTCTCTCCTGGTGTCCCTGAAAGCGAAACATCCCTCTGGGCCACACTGTTAGTCTCTCCCCTTGGGCCAATTTTAGCTCAGAAATGTTGTTACATTGAGATGCCCATTTGATATCACTATGATGGCACAGAATGCCAGCAATGCCATCCCTGTTATTTTTACAGACTTCAGCTGGATCAAACGTTTGCAGGGACAAAGCCACTCAGCCCTACAACCCATTTAGAGATCAGCAAAGTATTATTAATCCACTCAGTGTGTACAGTGCAGCTAATCGTTCTATACAAAAAATGCACTGTGTAAAGAAAAGTCTCTATAATCTCCTCTGATTAAAAGCTTCCATAAAAATACTGCAGTAATTCAACTTTGGAGTTTTTTTGTGATGTGTTTTCTGTTGCTGTCCACAAATCCAGTGTCTGTCAGCCCATTTGAGTTAGGTGAAACAAATATAGTCTTGCATACCGTACCTGACATTGAAATGACTCAACTTAAAACATCAGTATGGGGTTGTATTATCTTTGTCCTCTCTGTGTCAGAACTGAATCAGGGCTGAAGTTTAGAAGCCCATATACACTGAGAGGTAATGGAAGACCTCTAATGTGAGTGACAGAGGGTGGATCAACAGGGTTTAATATAGAACCACTGAGGTATTTTTGGGCCTTTTCCAAGGTGACAATACCTCCCCACACATTAATACACGCTAGGACTCTATGGCCATTTTCACACTGTTCTAATGTGCTAAACCTGAATTAAAAGTTTGACTTGGACTTAAGAAAAATGGCCCTAATCCTATGCTGAATCATCCAAAAACCTGTTTAAATCGATGCTATGCCCAGAACATGCATATTTTATGTCAGCGGAAATGTAACATGAAAAGATTTTGAGTCCCAGACTTGCTGAAGTAGGTGAGAAATTCACCCTGAACCAAATCAAGCCCACAGTCTGGTTCCATGCTGGCCCAGTTGGGTCCTTTTAGGCATAAAATGTTACATTTAAGAACGGACTGGACTGGACAGTGTTCAGCTGGGCTGCTTCATTTAATACACTGACTGCAACTGGGGAATAGGAATAAAAAAAATTCTGGGCAAGAGCAGTGCAAGTCCAGGTCAGCTCCCGCAGTGTTTGTATACCTCTCACCTTTCCAATCTTTGAGAAAAACAATCTATGCACTTATAATTTACATTCAAAACAAGTTTTTTTGTTTACTATTAACTTTTGACTTGTGAATGTTTGACACTTGTGCATTATTTGCCTCGTTTAAAGCACTTTACTTTGGCTCTCCTCCTCATTACGTGGACTTGAAGAAATTTGTTGACTTTGAGCATCTCCAGCTTGTTGTCAGATTCATTTAGATCTCTGAACTCCTTAGAGGGTTGTGTCTCCAAAGGCCTAACATGATGTCTGGCTGCATTACCAGATGTTGAAAAGTCAAATTCAGAGTTCTTAGCTACTCTATCGTTCTTTTTGCAATATCTTGGCCTGGTTTCATGAAGTGCTTCACTTCCCACAGAACGGACAGAGCCAGTGACTATGTGCACAATGGACCGAAAGCACAGTTGCATAAGGTTGCATTGTAAAAGTATTTTTTGTAATGATACAATAACAGACGAAATATGCCATGGTGGCTTTTGCACTGAAGAACAAGTTATGAGAAAAATGACAACAGTACGACACCGCCCATCACTGCAGAGCATACATTTGGGAGTAAAGACAATAATGATGGGAAGTTTGAAAGTGACAAGAGCAACAGCACACCATGGAGATTGAAGTCCTCATAAATGGAGTCACATTATGTTTTGCATATCCTATAGCATATAAATACATTTTAGCAATATTAGCATTTCTATTAATATTCTATTAATATTCTGGGCTCTATTAATATTCTGGGCTCCTGATAAGATGCTGCGCCCCATCCTCTCATGTGCCCATTCACCATTTTCTGGCCTTGTTTGAGGGACTATTTTTTCATTAACTTTGTGCTAATCAGTTTGAGTTGCAGTTTTTGGAGCAATTGTCCGTTGTAGGCTAAATACTACGTAGCAATAGTGAGCAATACAGTGACTTGAATCCTTTAAATCTGAGTACAGGGTCAGTGTCTCTATTACCCTTAGGTCGCTCACTTTCTCTAGGCAAATTAAAATTTGAGCTAAGTCATGTGCTCACATGAAATTTTACTGTATTATACAATGAACAAAGGCATCACCTCAAATCCCTACCTCAACTAAGGGTGCATTTACGAACAGAATCAATATTCAGACACTTTATATCAAAGATCAAAGTCTTTTAAAAAGTTAAAAAAAAAAGTTCTTAGAAACGCTTTTAAAGCAGCACACCATCAGTAACTGGGTCTATCTTCCAGTTTAGCATCATCTAGTCAAGGTCTGTCAAGGTCTCTGCCTCAAGTGTTTAAGAGTTGGAGTCAAATCAAAGTCAGAGGTATTGAAATTAAGAGATCTCCATTATGCATCCCATAATGCAGTGCAGCCAGACACCCGCAGGTTGATGAGTCAGTGGAGAACATGGTTGGTCTGGTCTCCTTGTCAGGTTAGGTCCAACCAATCAGGTCGCTTGTGGGGCTTGCAGGTGTGAACGTCTACCATGTCTTCGCAGTCCTTGCACTCTACGGCACAGCACCACTTGAACTTGCACTCGCACTTGGTGACACGTTTGACGCGCATGGTGTCATAGCCCCGCCCACAACACATGACCTCACAGCCGTCTGTGCCTCCGGAGGACTTGTTGCACACTCTACCTGCTGTTCCCAACGAGCCTGTGGAGAGAACGAAATGCTCAACAAATGCTCCACTACAGGCAGTGCTGGAAGATCATTTCTCTAACATCAATACCTGTGATAATCCCACTTAAAAATTTATGAAGAAGTCTGAATAACATGAATAAACTGACTCCAAATAAGTATACCTTTTGTAGCACAAATGGCATGTTTCATAACTTGGAAATCAAGATCTATTTTTAGGACTTTGTCTCAGGCCTATGGTACAAAGAACACTGACTCCTAAAGTTTAATGTCTCAAAGAACAACAAATGATTTACTTCTCTCATATTACAGTGGTTGATCACATTTGAATCTGAGAGGATTGTCAAGATAATTTTGTGTATGCTGGGTGACCCTTGCAGATTTCTACGCCAAGGACAATTTGGTGCTAGGACTTGCTGCTGAGCAGGTGTTAATTTTGGCCCTTTCCTGTAGCCTAAAGTCATATTCACATAGACTGTGTCCCACTGCCATTTTCTCACCCAACTGGAAGACCTTCACCTCAAAATGTTGACATTATACCATGCCCTCAAAGGGATAGAAAACATGTAATTTCTCACTGAAATGTTTTTTTGATTTGCATCGTTGTCATCATGTAATCACAAGAATCTGAAGTCCTCCCCATACAGTCCTCTGTTGATTTCTCCTGAGTTAAACCAGTGGTTTTGCCGGAGACTAAAAACTACTGTCACATGAGTGGAGCGATCCAATCAGAACACGACCTGTTTTTATTCCTCCCACCACAGTTTGATTGACAACTTTCAACTGCACCTAGGGTTGCCAACTGTCTCATATTAGCCAGGACGTCCCATATATTCGGCTAAATTGGTTTGTCCCATATGAGACCCCCCTTGCCCCATATATTGACTGATACTCTGGTGATAATCACCAGTAGAAAGCACTCTTACAGATTCTAGATCTGATACAACAGCAGTAGCAACATAATAAAAAAAAAAAAAAAGAAAGATGTGTGTGGATCACGGCACGGTTGAAATCATCCAATCACAGCCCACCTATGCGCATCAGTTGTATGTATATTGCGTAAATGCGTAGACTAGTGTAAAGTAGAATAGGTGAGTCATACCCCTATTTTCCTCTTTTGCTTTTTTATTTATTTTTTGCTGTAAAGGTCCAAATTGTGATTTCTTTGATCATTAATTTTGAGGTTTATTCAAATATATGCTTACATAATGATAAAGTTTTATTAAAGCTATAGACTACATGGAATATACACATTTTTGCCTTTCCAATTGAATAAGAATATGAATATACACTATATATTCACACAACACCATACCCACACCGCTGTGACGTGCCACCTTTTGTCCCATATTTGGTAATGAGAAAGTTGGCAACCCTAACTGCACCTGTTATCCTCTGCTAGCCTCAACAAACAGTAGTGAGTTGAGAGTAGCAGTAACTGTTAGGTCGATAGCACAGATGATTTTATGCTGTTCCTGGATATAAATCCACCATTTTACCAAGGATTGTTTTACATTATATAAGAAGAGGTGATGGCTAGCAAAGTGCTTTTCTCTTCTGGATGGAGCTGTGCCCTCTTTAGTTAGCAATGGTGTCAGCCATGTACTTTCTCACATCAACTCTACTGCTAGCCTTCAAAGTTTAAGTTTTTAGCAAGTGAGCTCTGCAGCAATGTTAGCTAGGAAAACATTTACTAACACATTGTTGCAGTGCTATTAAGAGCTGTAGCTATATCTCAGTTCCAGCAAGTGGGATATTTTCACAATATTGTTGCCCTACAAGGGAAAAGCCCACCCAGCCCTGCTGTATTGTCGAAAATGCAGCTCCTAAAACTCTATTTTATTACAGGAATTAACTATTAAGAACTCTTGGTGGATGGTGAGGATAGAATAATCCTAAGTAAGAAAATCTGCATTTTAACTGGGTTACCATTCCTTTAAAGTAATTAGAACTGTTGGTTGCAATGGGCACCTGTACCTGTCACATCTTTCTCACTTACATTTTGGAAAACCTCCAGTGATGACATGGATGCCCAGGCCAGCTAATGTTTGCAGCTGACATTTCACTTTGGCCGTTTTACCAAAGTGAAATATCACTTTTCCAATATTCTTGTAGCAGGGTTTAGACTTTCAGCAGTCAACAGAGGAGACAGAAACCCAGATGTGGGCACGTTAACACTCAGATGTAAGATCTAAGCATGAGATCAGATGCCATGTCTAATAACAGAGCATCCCTGAAGTGAAGTGAAGAAAAGAGGATGAGAGGAGATATTCCCCTTGGGCTTAAGGGAGTGGAGCTTAATAGTGACCAAAGGAGGGATTTGAAAAATAAGCCCTCATGTATCCTTAGGGTGTGAATTCCTATACAATGGAGATTAGTGGTGAGGAGGGTCATAAGCTCCTTTTAAGATCACCCTTGCACCTTTAAACAAGAAGGAAGCCTTTCCTTCTAGTGAACACACCTTCATTACCCTTCAACTGTCAACCTGTAACCAAGCTAATAGAGGGCAGGGGCAGAGGATTTTGATAAGATAGTACCATGCTCTCTGCACATACCAGTGCAGGCTATCATAACTAACCCATTAATAGTGAGATATCAAGCTTCTTCATGCTCTATTGAAGGTGTTGGATGGGAGGAGAGAGACAGAGCTTAACAAGGTAAAGCAAACACTGGGAATTAAGGGAGATGTTAAAGGTCAAATAATTGAACTTTAAGCTGTGAAGGAATGTAAGCCTTCAGTGGATGAGTCTCTGATTCGCACAGATTTTGTGAAACTGACATGGTGATATCTATTTATCTTGTCTCCTAATAGTCCACTCATACTTGTAATTTTATCTCTGGTCAACACTGGAAATATGGTGAAACACTATTCTCCACTGGAAATGAATGATAACTATTGTAATTACTGTAAATTCAACAGAGGCTTCATTGAATCCCAAATTGTAGATTGGGTTAGGGATTGGGATGTTTTCCTAATCCTGGATAAAATGTTGGCATGTTCATGGTTTAGTTAAGCAGAATATTTCAGTGTGCACATGGCTCACAAAGCTATCATCATCCAAGTTGAGAGAGGCATCATCTTCCCACTGTAAGCCATCTTGGTGTGCTACATTTAATGTGTAGAAGTCCCACCACCCTGCATCTCTTCTGCATCCTGCAAGAATTTCAACAGAGAGAAACTAGAAAACAGTCAAGCTTCTAAATAGCTAAACCTGCTTTCTTAACCCACCTGCTGCACGGTCCATCAGACAGTAGTCTGGTGAATTCTCCACATACACCAACTCATTCTTGGTGCTTCCCTTGAAGTCCTTGTCGGCCACCATAAAGCCTGTCCCATCCTGGTTCATGGTCACCTCAATGGCCGTGTTGTACTTCTTGCGCAGGTAGTCTCCAGTCCGCCTGAAGTCAGACATAGCCAGCCAACAGGTTCTCAGAGCGCAGGAGCCACTGACCCCGTGACACTTGCACTCCAGCTTCATAAAGCGCTTCACTGCCTAGAGCAGAGGTCAAAGGTGATGGGGTGTTAAGTCTATGATGTTGCCCATGGCATGGTGGAGGTGTGCTCAGCCTTGCTAGCACAGTTGTTAGCCATATATCCTTCATGGTAAGTAGGTGTTACTTAAAGTTATGTTCCTTCAGACACTTTGTGAAACAGCCCCTAACTTGTCAGTGCACAAGACCAAGCTTTAGTAAAAAAGTATAAAAACAAAAATTACACCCACTTCTGCTACCCACTTTGACCAGAAACACTCCTGAGTGTTTCTGGTGAAATTCAAATTAAAGATAGAAATTATGCTAACAAAAGGACTCTCATGTCTCTTTGCTGCCTCAGAATTTGAGAAAGTTGTCTTCAAGCAATCATATCTGTTCTTTGCTGATCTGTTATTTTGAAATTTTATTATTAACTATGAATCTTCTTACATTAGCTGTAAAGTTTTACACAACTCTTGCATCTTGTATTAAGCATCATCACTACAGATATACTGTCTCTCATACTCTTTTGTGTAAGACGCAACAGAGAGAGGTAGATGTTAAAACTAAAGTGTAACATTAAAGGAACAGTTCACCCAAAATCCAAAAAAAAGATAATACAGTTAGATAGATACTGTTTGATAGAGTTAGATATCAATCCGCCCCCAAGGAGTATGAATTCGGGACGGATAGATAAGCAGTGTTCTTTGGCAGGAAATAGTTCCCAACCAGACATTATCCTCAGCCCCTGATGACTATGGATGATGTTGGGTATCCATGTCATTGTTTTTGGAAAGAGATGTTGCTGTTGAATTTTTCACAATTTTTTGACAGTTTGAGCTCCACAAATTGATACCCATCCAGCCCCATTGTACTGGGGTGTGCAGGGACAACCACAGCAGACTGGAAACCTTGCCAAATCACACAGAAACTATCTGGATGGATAGATTGCACTAGGGATCAGAGGGGGAAAAAAACAATTCTTGCATTTGGGTGAACTATTCCTTTAAAGGCAAACGCTCACCATTCGCCCGCAGCGGTTGTTATGCAGGTTCATCAGTGCCCGAGCATCTTTGACCATCCTCTCCCGAGCATCTACAAAGGCCTTGGCAAACTTGATGCCGTAGTTGATGTTGTCGCTGCATCCTCCCCAGTCAAAGTTGCCCCTGTCGTCGCTGGCTCGCCCTCGCTTATGGCTGTCACAGCTGCAGATCTTAAGCTCCCCCTGACTGCAGGCCCTGGTAATGGCGTAGACGACTCCTGCTGAAGAGATGGCGTACACGAACGCTGCCTCTCGACTGCCTGGGTGGACAGGAAAGAGACGTTTTGCCGTTATGTCATGGCAGAATAGTATATTAAAGGCGCACTGCAAAATTGAGAGTTGATCAGCACATAATTCAGTCAGTGAGTCAGGCCTGTGATTAGAACCATGAAGACTCAACCGTCACATTTGCTGCTGTGTTGTGGTATCAGTTGAGTCTAAAGGCCGTCATCATGGGTCTTATGATGAGAACTTTTTAGACTTTTTCTGCCTATTCCATATTTTTTGTCCATTGAGTCAGTGCAGTTTTACATAGTGCACCTTTTACAATTGGCAGCGTAAAATTGTTTGTCGAACATTGATATTACACAGGAGCTACTAAGTTCATTGTTGCTGCACATCCATAAATGCTGTCTAAATTACATTGATGCATAGTAGCAGTATAATATCACAGCATACACAACTGGTTTTGCTGCAGCATGTGGCCTTGCTTTGCTTTCATTCAAACTGTTCCTGTGTTACTGCATAAGTCTGCTCTTCTGACCTGGGTTACTGTTCGGTAAAGCAGCCCTTTCTCCTGTATATGCCAGGCAGTAGGAGCACAGAAATCAGTCCATTTATGGTGGATGGCCAGACAGAAGTAGCATGTCTGCTATAACATCACAGTCCCGCCGACTCGCCTTTCACCTTTTAATTTGCACAGATGGCAGCTTTCTCAGTCACCGGGCTGTGTTTTCATTTCAGAGGAGAGGAGATTTTGGGGGTTATTTGGTCTGGCTTTCCCACCCACCTCCCGTCCTCATTCCTGCTCACGCAATGAAGCAGAACACAGGCGATATGTCAGGGAGTGAGGCTTTGTCTGGCTGCCAGAAACATCTACCCAAATATTTACATCTCCTATTACTGTTTATACATCACCCGTGTGGATCTCTCGATCTGCTACTTGTTTTCGGAGAACATCCACTTTCCCAATCTTCCCTCATTCCCGAGAAGGTGAAACCACAATACTTTCTCCTTTCTTACCCTGCCTGTCTGCGCTGTGGGGCAAAGTTCAGACGAATAAGAGGCCAGAGTTGAATCTATAAGATGCCTATTAATTCTATGCTTATTGGGTAACAAAGGAGACATTTATGAGGATGATAAACTTGAGTCACGTGAAGCTGAAATAAACAAAACACACACGCAGAGATGACACCCCTCTCACACTCGCACGCACCCACACACAGAGAGTCAGACAGAGCGAATCGCCCGACTCACTTCGCAGCATGACCCTGCCAAACACAGTGTGGTCCCGGTCCAGCGTGCTGCAGTTCCAGCGGTGGTGTCTGAACTGGTGCTGGCACTCTCTGATCCACTCTTTGGCTCCCTCGCCGATCGTCTGCATCAGGTCCGGGTGCCGCTGGCAGAGCTGGCGCTGCTTGTTCACCAGGCCTGGAATGTTGTCGCAGATCACCCGGGCCCCCAGCGCTCCGATGTACCTGCGGAGCCAACAAACACAGGTGCAGCAACTTGTTGGCGCTGGTACTTTTAGCACATGGAGGGAGGAGATCGCAGCCTGGATGATTGGATTATTAAGTCACTTGTGATTATTTTTACTCACATACATTCAAGCCCCTCTCCCTCTTGAAAGCTCAGATGTTCAGGATGCAAAAGAGATTATTAAATTCCTCACATTCATTGAAAAGCATCTCTCACCCTCACTTCCTGGTCTATTCAGACATAATCCCTTACTGTGTAGCAACTCTTGAAAGGGTGGATCACATGGTGGTGGTATTGGGACACAAGGGGGGCCTCGGTAAGCCTCATAAACAGGACATGGGGACAGTCATCTACAGTACAGGTGACCCCTGAAGCCCCCGCACTCAGAAAATTCCCTCACAGTGCAGCCATATGATGGTGCAGCCCCCCCCTCCACCGCTCCAAGCCTGCACGCTTGACTCTCCATCCGGATATCATTATAGTCGCTAATCGCAGCCACATTCGTGTCGCCTGGCCACCGAGACAGAAACAGACATAGCGGGCAGTTTCCACTCCTGTTATGGCTGTCCCAGTCCCATTCTAACTGTGACTATCTGCCTGAGCAGTAAAGCAGAGCAGAGGCACTACGTGTGTTTATTGTGTGTTTTACATACCGGCTGTGCCAAAAGACCCCTGACTGTCTCTGGGAGGACACACACATAGGAAAAGAGAGGGAGAGAGAGGGAAAGAGAGAGAGAGAGAGAGAGAGAGACAGAGAGAGAGAGAGAGGGAGGGAGGGATAGATAGGCTTCTGCAGCAAGACACATGGTGCTCATCCAAATTATCACAATGGTTAAAAATAGGTCGTAACAATACGAACCAGGATTAAAGAGGTATTATTCATCTGGAGAGAAAGCTTCCAAGTTTCTCTCTCTCTCTCTCTCTCTCTCTCTCTCTCTCTGGAATTTCTCAGCGCTTTAATCACAGTTTATTCATAATATTTTGCATAAGACAGCAAAGGGATTATAGAACACCAAATAGGATAATATATGCTTTTGTTCTCTCTGGGGAAATTACCATTCATAACATTATTTACAAAGGGTGCATTTTCAATCTAAATCCATCTGTAAAACAGAGGCTAATTGTTATAGCATGAGGAACGGTAAATCAAAGACCAAGGACCGTAACACAGGAGGAAACTATTGAGCTAGGACTGCTATATACCAAATGACACATCCTGCTACAAATTTGTCAGAGGTGTGACCTGACACGTAAGAACAAGTATAGGTGGGCAGGGTGGGAGGTGAGGTGTATGTGTGTGTGTGTGTGTGTGTGTGTGTGTGAGTGTGAGTGTGAGTGTGTGTGTGTGTTGGGTAGGGGGCTTTAAAGCCTCCTGCATGTATGTTCTCCTCTGGGCCTTTAAAACCTCAAGAGAAATCATCAAGGGGCATTTATTCATGCACCAGCGCCTGCACCTGCCACTTACTAAGGGCAAGATGGATGGATAGGGGAGATTCCCCACAACACCATTCATCTTCATAAACACATGACCCACTGCTGTGCCGAACACCTCTCCTGGCATTGATGTTTTGAGGAAAAAAAAAAAAAAAAACA